>PVIW01005835.1:0-98326 GCA_004026585.1 Noctilio leporinus | reverse complement strand
CCGCCTTGGCACGGGCGCGGCGAACTGATCAGCTCCCTTTATCTTTTGTAAATAACTTGCCTTTCCTAGTGACTGGAAACTCTCTGCCATCCAGCCTAATTAAAGAATATGTCCCCTCCTGGCTGGTGGCTCAGTGGATAAGGCGCCGGCCTGCGAACCCACAGGTCGCTGGTTCGATTCCCAGCCAGGGCACATAACCAGGTTGCAAACCAGGTCTCCAGTCAGGTCTGTAGCTGGAGGCAGGGGAAAGGCAACCGTACATGGATGTCTTTCTCCCACTCTGCCTCCCTTCCTTACCCTCTGTCTGAAAAATAATAAAGTCTTAAAAAAAAAAGAATATGCCCCGCCCAGGCTGGTGTGGCTCAGTGGATTGAGTGCCAGCCTGCGAACCAAAGGGTCCCCAGTTCGATTCCCAGTCAGGGCACAAGCCTGGGTTGCAGGCCAGGTCCCCACTTGGGGGCACTCGAGAGATAACCACACATGGGTGTTTCTCTCTATTCCTCCCTTTCCCTCTCTCTGAAAATAAATAAATAACAAACTTGAAAAGGCTTTGTCCCAAACATTCATTGTGGACTAGGAATTGGCGCTGTGAGCATGGAGGCCTGCCTGCACTCCTTCCTTTAGGCGAGGCGCGTTTGTGGAGGGCTCGCTGGGTACCGCACCGCGAGGGAACAGCCACATGTAGCCGAAGCATGGCCTTCGACCTCGGGCAGCCTGGAGTCTAGTGGGGACGGTGACCTTAACCAAACACAAGACTGTAAAACAACACAGACGGGACATTTTGGAGGAGAGTCCTGCTGTGCTGGAATCGGGCGCAGAGGACCTGGTCTGGAGAGAGGGGAGGCCTTTTCAGGATCTGGGAGGGCGCAGGGGCTTCCGCAGGCCCAGGAGGAGGGACGCAGGAAGGGGCCCGAGAAGGCCGCACAGGGCTGTGCTGTCAGGCCGCGGGGAGAAGCCAGGCTGGAGGGGGGAACGGAAGCGGTGAGAATGGGCCCATCCAGGTTACGGCAGGAGCGGGCGTGGGCCACCCACCTCCGCCCTCCAGGAGCGGGCGGTCCAGGGCGTAGACTGGTGGCCAAGCAGGAAGGGACGATGACATGGCTGTGGCAGCCGAGGGTGCAGACAGAGCTCCTATCTGGGGGGCAGGATCAGCTCTCTGACACTCAGGCGGGGGAGTTGCTGTCTGTGGGTGGGAGCTAAGTGCCAGGTGGACAAGGTGGGGACCAGGAGGGGGGAGGTCATCCTGGCCAAGGGGCAGCGGCATGCGCAAAATTGGCAACCCAGGTGTCCGAGGGGTTCTCTGCCATCCCCTCCCCTCTAGGCCCCCCAGGGAGGTGTTGGGGCCGGGATGGAAAATGCCAGGAGTGTCCCTCAGTGGCGTTTTTCCACGGTGAATGTGAGCAGTTGAAACCGGAAGCTGGTTGGAGTAAGAAATGGTTAGGTACGCGGGTAAGCGCTTTCCAGAACCTCAGCAAACCTGACGCGTTCCCTCCCCTCCCTTTTTTCTTTTGCAGTCAACTTTGACCACTTCCAGATTCTGCGGGCCATCGGGAAAGGGAGTTTTGGGAAGGTAAGAATGATGGGTCTTCCCTCCGCCAACGCCCTATCCAAGTCGCGACCCCGGGCGCGTGCCCGTGCGTCTGGTTTTCTGTCTGCTCAGCGGAAAGCTCAGGCGTTGCCAACTTTGAAATGCGAAAGGAAGTCCGAATAGTTTCCTTCCGATCCGCTGTAATTCCGTTCCGGAAATTCAATTACCACAGCAGCCCTGGTGTAGGTGAATTACTATGGTAATTATTTCAAGATCGCTAATGCCATTTCTCCCTTGAGGGTCTAAATGAGGAAAGTGGGAAAAACCCACAAACCTACGAGATGGCCAGCATCCGCTCCTTCCTGCAATGCAGGCATTTTATTAAAAAATTTTATTTGGAAGGAACCGTTCACTGGAGACCTGCGCTCTTAGCGACGCTGGTACAGTGTATTGTTGACTGTGGATACAATATTTTGTTGACTGTGGATACAATATTGCAAGCAGATCTCAGGGGATGATTCAACTTCTTCCAGCAACCTTTCCCCCCTGCCCACCCCTGTGGGTCGGTGACTTCCCGTGTTCCCCTCCCTGATTCAGTCCCCGATGCTGTGGCTTTGACTACTTCTGCCACCCCATTGGCGCGGAACCATGCAATGAGGGTAAATGTCCTCAAGACGCATCTGCGTGTAGCTTGCTGCAGGTTTTCCTTCTTGTTCAAGGCTTTGGTTGGGCCTGTAAACCTCGTTTCTTTGTTCACTTTTCTGTCCCTGTGAGCCACATTCTCCATCAGTGTCACCCCCTGCTCCCCAGTCCTGTGGGGTGGGCTCTGGGTCAGAGGGCAGTTGGAGGGGGGTCTGTGTGGATAGGGGGCATCTCGTCCTTACACAGTGCACTCGGGCACACAGGGGTTCCCCGTGGGATGGTTGCCCCCCCTGGAAGTCAGTCAGCAAGGGTTTAGGGGTGTGCAGGGCATGGAAAATGGGCGTATCCATGTCTCCCACATTGGACCACTGTGGTCAGTCAGTGAGATGACATAGGGCAGCTCCCGGCATGAAATCAAGTCAGTGTTGGTCCCCTTGCTGCAGAGGTGTTTTCCCTCTTAGGTGGCGGGGGGCGGGGAAGAGATGTGATGTGAATGTGCCTTTCAGAAGGAGGTGGGGGTAGTAGGCACGTGTGGGTCTTGCACGGAGGGGCATTTGTGTGGACATAAGGGTGGCACCGGGATGGGCAAAGCGGTTGTGTGCTTTTCAGTTCCCAGAGCATCTTACCATGTGTGACCTGTCAGTGGTGACAGATGGTGGGATGAGGCTGGGCAGGGCCCATCATCTTTCATGGCACTGTTCTGGAAAACCACATAGTTCGGATTTAACAGTAGCTTTGTCGTTGGTTTTCTCCAGCTCTGTCTCGACCTGTTAGTGGTTGTTTGTGTAGAATTGATGTAACATTTGCCAGCTTTGGTTGGTTTCTTTATTCTTTTACTTAGTTATCCATTTATGTATTCTTCCATCAAAAGATTCAACCATCTGTCCATCCAACCAACCAACCATCCATCATCCATTCATCATCCATCAATCCATCTATGATTCATCCACCCATCCTTCCGTCCATCCATCCACCACCCACCCACGTATCCACCATCCATCATCCCTCCATCCATCATCCATCCATCATCCATCATCCATCCATCATCCATCATCCATCCTTCCATCCATCATCCATCCATCATCCATCATCCATCCTTCCATCCATCATCCATCCATCATCCATCCTTCCATCCATCATCCATCCTTCCATCCATCATCCATCCATCATCCATCATCCATCCTTCCATCCATCATCCATCCATCATCCATCCATCATCCATCCTTCCATCCATCATTCATCCATCATCCATCCTTCCATCCATCATCCATCCTTCCATCCATCATCCATCCATCATCCATCCTTCCATCCATCATCCATCCTTTCATTCATCCATCCTTCCATCCATCATCCATTATCCATCCTTCCATCCATCATCCATCATCCATCCTTTCATTCATCATCCGTCATCCATCATCCATCCACCCACCCACCGTATGGAGGATCATGTGGTTCTGGATCCTGTTCTAGGTTCTGAGGTCACAAAAAGGAACCAGATATGGTGTCTGCTTTTAAGGATATCTCAGGTGCATGCAGGAGGCAGAGTCATTTAAGTCTGGTCTGAAAAACACTGGTAGGGAAAAGGTCAGGAGGTATGGGTACACAGGGCTGAGTTTGGAGGATACCAACTGCAGACTTCAAAAAGGACCCTTTCTGTAGAAGACCGGGGCGGCTAGAAGTCTATATAACATTTTCCAATGATTTAGTGTGAAAATTTGCAAACATACAGCAGTACTGAAGGAATTTTAATAGTCAATCCCCATATCCACCACCTGCATTCTACAATTAACATTTGCCAGACTTATTGTATGAAATGTCTATTCTAATTCATCCATCAATCCATCTTATCTTTTGTGCATTTTATGGTAGGTTGCAAATATCTGTGCACTTCCCCCAAGTATTTCAGCAAAGAGACTTGGTTTTCTTTTCCTGTAAGAGCACACACAGTGAAATGCACCGACCTCACATTCACAGTTGTGTTTTGAGAAACACATACACACTCATGCATAACATGAACATCTATCAAGATATAGAATAGTACCATCGCCTGGAAGTTCTCTGTTGACCCCTGCCATCCAAAACTCATCTACTTCGTCCTCTGTAGGTTACATGTGCCTGCTGCAGAGCTTCGTAGAGATGAGGTCATACAAGAAGTACTCTTGTGCCCAGCTTCGTAATGTTCTGCCTTTTGCATGATTTGCATCAGAATGTTTTGGGGTTCATCTGTGTTGTTGTTGTGTTTCAATACTTTCTTTTCACCGATGAATAACATTCCATCCTATTAACCCAGCGAGTTGCAACCAGTGAGTCCTAAGTTTTAAACCATGCCACACCCAAGTATTTTGTCAGGGACGCTGACCTTTTTTCCCTTAAATTGTCAAGTGAAAAAAGTGACAGCAGCCAGTACAATAGCTGTTCAGTGTGAATGAATCAAAATTATACCTACTTTTGGGTCTGATTGGTGAAAAACAGTTTTTTTGATGTGCCACAGAATTTCAGCAATTAGTTTATGGGTGCCGTGAGATAGAAAAGGTTGAAAATGGCTGTATTAACACATCCCAGTTGGTTAATCCATTTTCATCATGCTAAGACCCCAAGGCTATTTCTAGTTTTTGCTATTTTGTAGGAAGCTGCTGGGGAAATTAGACTTTCTTTGTGAACATATGATTTCATCTCTCGAGGGTTAGTATCTGGGATTAGAATTGCCTGGTAGAGAGCCGATGCTTGTTTAGTTTTGTACAAAACTGCCAAAAGGCTGGGCGGTGTGGCTGTGCTATTTCATTCTCCCGTGAAGACTTTCATTCGCTTCACATCCTTGCCAACATAGCAGTATTTTTCACTTTAGGGATTCTGAGTGTTTAGTAGTAGCGCAGTGTGGTTTTAATTAGCATTTCCCTGGTGAGTAATGGCGATGAACATTTTTTCCCCATGTACTTAATGACCAGTCATACATCTTCATTTGTGGTTTGTGAAGTTTCTATTACAAACTTATTGCCATTTAGAAAAATTGGGTTGCGTTACTATTACTGAAATGTGGGGTGAACATGTACACACACACACACACACACGCACACTCGCACATACCTGTCCTGAAAGTATCACGCCAATATGTCAATATAATTAAAACAGTTTGCACTCCATACTTTTGGGACAGACCTCATTTATACACATATGTGTTTGTATGTGTGTACGTATTTATATACGTCTATATCTGGATACCAGTCCTTTGTCAGATATGACAGTATTCTCTATGACACTATAGTTCACCTATTAATTTTATTAGTACTGTGTTTTGGTGCACGGACATTTTACATTTTGATGAGGTGTAATTTATTGAGTTTTTCCATTTAGGGTTATTGCTTTATGTGGCTTATATGAGAAAAACATGGCTCAAGAAAATAGACTCAAGTCACAATGGTATTTTTCTATTTTTGCTTTATAAAACTTACAGATTAAGCCCTGGCTGGTGGCACAGTGGATAAGGCCCTAGCCTGCAAACCCAAAGGTGGCTTGTTCGATTCCCAGCCAGGGCACATAATCAGGTTGCAAGCCAGGCCTCCAGCCAGGTCTGTAGCTGGAAGCAGGTGAAAAGCAACCATACATGGATGTCTCTCTCCCTCTCTGCCTTTCTCCCTTCCCTTCTCTCTAAAAATAATAAATAAAATATATAAAAAAAAAAAAAAACTTACGGATTAGTTTATAGGTTTAGTCCTATGATTTATTTTGAACTAAATTTTTTTGTATGATGTGAAGTAAGGATGGAAGTTCTTTATTTGTTTAATGTGGATATCCATTTCTTGAGAAAAAACGTTTCCTTTGCTTATGAGACTGTTTCCTCCCTGGGAAAAGTCAGACGCCTTGTGTAAGTGCGAGGTCTACTTCTAGGTCGTATCCTGTGGACCTTACCTACTTACCCAAGTACCACACTGTCTTGATTTATAGTAAGCCTTGAAATTAGGTAGTGTAAATCCTCCAACTTTATTATATTCTAGGTCTTTAGATTTTCATAGAAGTTTTGAAATTGCTTGTCAATTTCTAAACTAAAATAGATGGGTGGGATTATAATTGGGATGGCATCAGCTTTGTATGTCAGTTTGAACATAATCGGTGTCTTAACACCACTGAGGCTTCTCATTCACAAACATGGTGTCTATTTTTTCCCCTGTATTTATTATTAAAGCGTCTTTAGTTGATTTTTGTCATGTTTTGTAATTTTGTGGGCATGGGATTTTCCCCTGTTTCTGTATTTCCCCCCTAAATAGTTTATAAAGGGTTTGAGGGCACTCTTTTCGTGAAATTATCTTTATTTTTAATTGTTTATTGCTAGATATAAAAATACAATTGATTTTTGTATCTTGTATCCTGAAATCTGGCTAATTAAATTATTAGTTGTGATAGTTACAGAGTTTTCTATCGTTATTTTAGGGTTTGTTTTTAAAACTTTTAACTAGTCTTACAAAATGAGTTGATATATTTTCTTTATCTATTTTCTGAAGGACTTCTTTAAATGTTTGATAGGCTTTATGAGTACGAATGAAACCATTTGGGTAAGAGATTCCGGTGGAAAGAAAGGCTTTTGACAGCAAAAACCTATTTCTTTCCTAAAGGATTTTACTTATTTTTAGAGAAAAAGAAAGGGACAGACACACTGATGTGCGAAGAAAAACATCACTCTGTTGCCTCTTGCAGGCCCCCAACTGGGGACCTGGCCCATGACCCAGGCCTATGCCCTGGTGGCAGGTCCTGAGTCCACTGAGACACACCAGTCACGGCCAATTTTGTTAATAGATGTGAGTCTGTTCAGATTTTCTTTTTTCTTTTTTTTCCTTACATGAATTTTGGTAAATCGTAATTTTTAAGGAATTTATCACATTTCTTTAGGTTGACAAATTTGTTGGCATCAAGTAATTTATAACACTCTCCTACAAACCTTTACATTTCTATACCACCGGTAATTACAATTTCTCTTCCACTTCTGGTATTAGTAATTTGTGTTCTTATTCTTAATTTCTTGCTCAGTTGATTTATTCTTAGACTTTCACAATGAAGCCATAGGCGATATTTATTTTAGACATTTTAAAAATGTTTTTTAAGCTGTAAAATGTCTTCTATGTACTTCTTTAGCTACATTCCCCCAAGTTTTAAATATTGTATTTTTTATTATTATTTAATTTGTAATATTTTCTAATTTCTCTTTGACTCCTGCGTTATCTAGGCATGTGTGTTTTTCAGTTTCCAAATTTTGGGAGTTTCCCCCCCTAAACTTACTGTATTTATTCTCCTTCTTACTTGAAAACTATTTCTGTTGCATACAGATTATTGGGTTGACAGTTTTTTCCTCATTACTTTAAAGATTCTGTACCACTGTCACCTGATTGCCATAGTTTCTGATGACAAGCCATGAAAGTGAACCATTATGATATGGAATGTCATGTGTTCCTTTGATTTCCCTCCTTTCAAGGTTTCCCTTTAATCATTGACTTTGAGCTCTTTGACTGTGGTGTGCCTAGGTGGAAATCCTTGGTTCAGAAGAGTCTCTCTCTCTCTATTTAGATTTTCTCTATTTTCATTTATTTGCACCTTTTATACCACGCAGGGTAGTCATAGTCGTAATAGCTATTTCAACGTGCTGTCTAATTCCGACATCTGAGCCATCCTAAGATTTGCCTCCATTGAGAATAGGTCACATTTTCCCAGTTTCTATATGTTGAGCCATTTTTGGTTACATCCTGGATGCTGTGAATATTATGTTATAGAGATTTTTGGATTCTATTGTACACGTCAAAATGTACTTTCAACAAGCAGGTGGCTTGCTTGGCTGACCTACACTGCTTACTCTTCCTCTTGGGTGGGTGCACGGACCTTGGTCCCCTTCTGTCCCTCATCTGCTGGGCTGCCCTTCTCCAGATTTCTCAGAGTGGGACCAGGGAGTTTAGGAAGTTTTCCTGTAAGCGCATGAATGGTGGCTGAACTTAGCCACATTATAAAACCCCATCAAACCTTCGCTTTCTGCTGCGTGTGGTCCTCTGTTCAAGCATTTCATGACCTAAGGAAACTGGATGCGCATCTTTGAATCCACAGCGTAACGGGCACCTCGGAAACACATCACTTTTAGCCTCACGATCTGGACGGTTTGCGTCCTGAGCCCACCACGTCCTTTCGTGGCATGCCACCAAATCTGATAGCATGCGGCCTCGTGATTTTTCCCTTGGGTATATTCTGTCATTGTCCTCTGAAAGTTTCGTCTGCTCTTTGTGCCTCCATCGGTGCTGTTGTTTGCCTGCTGGTCTGGCTCTCGGAACCTGTGGCCCAGAGCAAAAATGTGTTAACTATGGTTATCATGGCTCTTTCGAAAAAATGGAAGCTGTCCAGGGGCTCTGTTTTTAAGCCACTCTCAGGTCCTGGCCATTTCTTGTGGACACCCAGTCATGTGGAATGTATACAAAGCTCTGGTACGTTCATTTGCATCAGGACAACAGGACATGGCTTTGTTCTGGTCAGAATGCCAGGTGGCCGCTGCCTCCCGTGGTAAATGCAGAAGTCTGCGTGACTATTGCTGAACTCGGTGGAGAATACCACCCTCCTCGGGTTGAATATTTTGGCGTTGCTTTCGGTCTCTGGCAGATCCGCTGTCTGGCATTTGTTAATAGTTTTGCAGAAAGACATCTCATTGTTACACTGTGACAATAGCCGTGGTTATCAGGAAAGAGCACGTGTAGGTGGACAGAAATCTCAGTTCACATTGGCGCCTCCTGGGTGCTGCACCGAAGTGAGGAGCTGCAGGCGGCCCACCGATTCCAGCAGGAATTACTGCCTTTTATTAGCCCCGTTAGCAGGGAATTCTGACACAGCCCAGGCGCAGCAGTCGTTTGCTTCGGCAGTGGGAGCGCCGAGGCTCGGGAGGCAGGCCGACTCCGCTTGTGTTGGTTGCGGATGCTTGGAGGAGTGAATTAACCACCCAGAAGCCTGATGTTCTCATCTACAAAATGGAAAAAGGGTGAGGAACTGCAAGAGGCAGCTGGTTTTTTGTTTGTTCTTTTACTTCCCTGCACACCAGTCAGCCCCCTTTCTTATTATGACACCACTTTCCGTAGGAGACCCCCTGCCTACTCCTTGTGGCCCAGAGGCCTGTCAGTCACCGTGGTCCCGCCTCCCTCAGACAGCGTGGCAGTGGCTGAGCAGCCCCCTGGACCCTGTCCAGTGGGACCAGTGCCTGCTGGAAGGAGTGCTGTGTGGCTCGAGCCTGACCATGCAGAACCGTCACAGAGCTGGAGGCGGAGGGCCTGCACTTTCCCCTCTGAACCATGTGCTGGGAGAAACCAGGGCTGCATCTGCTGGCTGTTTTCCTCAGCAGCTGCTGAAGGAGAGGGTCTGTCTGTGGAAGGAGAGAATGAGGCACAGAGCAAAGAAATAACAGATACATGTATCTTATCTATACACATATAGTGTGTACATATGCACACACATATATATACATGTATACCCTCTTAGCAGTACGTATGCATATATACTACATATACGCACACCCACTAAGTAGTGTACACATACCTATGTATACGTATACATACAGAAGTATACACCCACTAAACAATATATAGTTACATATACATATATTACCCCCACACATATAGGTTAGATGCACACACACATGTATACGTACACATATATAAACACACTCTCACGTAGTATATATACACGTGTATATGTATATGCATATCCACATATTTATATAGATACAATACCCATTACAGAGTGCATATGTATACATACATGTAGTATATGTAAACATGTATAAATGATACAAGAACATATATATGATATGTAATATAAATGAATAGATGTTACATCAATGAATCAAGAACTTCACAATTAACCAATCAGCTGGGAAGATTTGGGTGACCGGTCAACACTGATCGTCTCAGGACGAGGGTCCCCAGGCCAACTGCCCCCTGTCCCCTGGGGCAAACTCGCCTCACCCACAGCTGCCCCTGCGATGACCGCCCGCCCCGGCCCCTCGGTGCCGCGCGAGAGCCCTCATGCCCGGGCCGGCGCCTCCTGCTTCTGGCCTCCGCTGAGGGGCCAGGGTGACATGCCCACTCCGAGTGGACAGGGCAATGAGCAGGACTGGTGATCTCCATGGGAACGGGGAGGAGATCTTGGGGAGAAGTTTGAGAAGTTTGCTTCTAAGGTGTCTTTCGTGGTCAGGCAGTGGACCCTGTGCTTGAAGAGCCGGAAGGTTGGGGCAGGTAAGTGGGGAGGTGTAGGTGGGCAGCCTACACCTGGAGCAGCAGCGCTGATGGTCCTTTACTTCCTCAGGAACATATGGTGGGGCAGCTGATGGCGCCCGGGAGAACTGTGTGAGGTCCCAGCTTTGAAGGGGACTGAGGTGTCCTGTGTTTCTTGTGCCTTGTCTCGTCTTCAATAAATGTCTCTGTTTTTCATATTGCTTGGCTGGGGGCCTTCTGGACAGACCTTGTGTGTAGCTGGTCTCAGCCTAGAGAGCAGAATGGTCGGGAAGCCTCAGCTCGAAGGCTGACAGCACTGAACTGCAGTTCTGGCTGGAGCAGGTGACTGTGGGCACGTCGCCGACTTCTCGGAGCTGACAGTGAGAGGAGCGTTCGGAACCCTGAACCAGGATGCGTACGCCGGGAAGCTGGGTGGTTCACACGGACGTCAGGCACGAAGGATGAAATTAATTTTGTTCCAGTGAAGTATTTCTTCACTTTATATTAATTAGGTTGTGTTTGGCTTGAGGCGTGCTTTGGCGCGACTGGCCGGCTCCCAGGATCACTTTATGAAGAGCTAAATGTCCCAGCAAACGCAGGCTCACTCGCAAATGCCAGAGCAGCTGGCCCGTCACTGACCAGCTTGACAGACGTCATTGCTCGTGTGCATTTCCCGTCGTGTTCCCGTCAAGAGTCTCCTTCCCAGGGCCTCACTGAGGGTGGCAGGAGCACCCGGGCATCCCGGCCCCAGCCGCAGCCCCGTGACTTCGCTTGGCGTTTCCTGACACGGTGGCCCCCACGGTGATATCAGACGGTGTGTATGTTAGGAGTGGCGTTAATTTATTTATAAAACCCATGGTCACCTCTTGGAATTTGCCTCCAAACTCTGCTCCAGTCTTAGAGTTTCCATGTTGTTTGTTTGCTTATTCTTTGTTTTATTTATTCATTCACAATTGCATACCTAGGACTGCTTTGAAAGCCCTCCAGAAGCTCCCCAGCAGCCTTAGGACAAAAGCCAACTGCACGAGGTTGCTGGTGCTGCTGTGACCGTCCCGCAGACAGACGGGGAGGGGGTGGGGGCCGGGGACTTCCATGCAGGTGTGGCCGTCTCAGGCCTGGCGGCCAGAGGCCTGGCATCGAGGGTTGGAAGGGTTAGCTACTTTTGGAGCCTCTCTTCTTGGTTTGCAGCGGGCCGTCTTCTCTGTGTCCACATACCATCTTTTCTGTGTGTGTGTGTCTCCAAATTCCCCTTTTTTCTGTGGACACCAGTCACGTTGGATTAGGGCCACCCTGATGGCCGTATTTTAGCTTAATTTTCCCTTTGAAGATCCTGTCTTCAAATGCAGTCACAAGTACCATCAGTTGGGGCTTCAGCTTACGGGTGTTGGGTAATGCAATTTGTCCCAGAACACCAACCTTTTCCATACGTCCTTGAAGGCCTTCTGTCACCTGCCCCTCTCTCACTCTGGTCTCCCGTTCTTTTGCCATGATCTCTAGGACACCCGCGGCGAGGCTTCAGGTGAATGGGTGGGAGTGCTGCCCAGCACAGGCTGGAGCTCGAGACGAAGGGGCAGGGGGTGGGCCCTGTCTCTCAGCAGCCCTGGGACAGCTCAGCGCGGCCTGGGGCGTAGCTGGACACGCCATGGAGGGATGCCCCCCGTGGCGCTGCCCCTTCCCACGTACTGAGAGCAATAGTTTGGCATCAAGCACCTAGCAGTTCGGGCAACTTGGGGGTGGTGGGGAAAAGCTGGCTGTCCAGCACGGGAGGCCGCAGTGGCTCCCTGGGCCCATGGGAAGCTGAATTCAGGTGCCGACTGCGGGTCCCGGCCGGCTCATTGCCACATGTGCCCGTGAAGCTTCCCCAGAGGTATATGCCCCAAATCTGGGGGATAGGCTGTCTGTCTCGATACCAGGAAAAGATGATATTGCAGTTCTAAAGTCTGTCTGTCGACTGCAGAAGTCCCTCCTGTGCAGGGGAGGCTTGGCTTTGTTCTACGCAGGCCATCAACTGATTGGGTGAGGCCCACCCATGTTATGAGTGGCAGTCTGCGTTACTCCCAGTCCACTGACTTAAATTCATCAAAAATTAATGTCATCCAAAAGCACCTTTACAGACACATTCACAGTAATGTTTGACCAGATACCTGGCACCCAGGCTCAGCCAAACTGACGTAGAAAATTAACCATCATACCAGACAATGTCCTACTTAGGCCATTTCTGCCCACCTTTATAATGTTCTCTGCTCTCTTCTTCAGAACACATGTCAACGGTGGTCATAATCACAATCATGATACGTAATTTAGTAGATGCTTACCATGTAGCCCTCCTAACCACTTTTACAGATGAGGAAGGTGAGAAAACTGCTGCATCTAACATGCTAACAGCATGTCCCTCTGCTCTGCTCCCAGTAGGGCTGAGTCCTCATAAATGCCCTCCTTCCTACCTCGTCTCCCTGAGGCCAACCCCTGATGGCTGAGAAACAGTTCTAATGCAGCCTTCCCTAATCCCATACCCTGGTGCAGCTCCCTGTCCTGGGGTCCCTGAGCCCTGGGTACTCACTGCCCGTTCCTAACTAGCAGCTGTCACCCTGGCTGGTGGCACAGTGGATAAGGCACCAGCCTGCAAACCCAAAGGTCTCTGGTTCCATTCCCCAGCCAGGGCACATAACGAGGTTGCAAGCCAGGTCTCCAGCCAGGTCCGTAGCTGGAGGCAGGTGAAAGGCAACCATACAGGGATGTCTCTCTCCCTCTCTGCCTCTCTCTTCCTCTCTGCCTCTCTCCCTATCCCTCTCTCTGGAAGTAATAAATAAAATCTTAAAGAAAAATGACAACTGTCCATTCATTCAGCCAGCTTCAGGGCCCCATGAGGTGCCTGGCTTTGTGCCAGGTACTTTCTAAGCCACTGAAATGGATCGGTGAATAAAATAGAGAAATCCTTATTACCAGGGGTAATTACCCACCCAGGGGGGAGACCGAGAGTGGATTAATGGATAAACCAGGATACATGTTCTGAGGCAGGAGCTGGTCAGGGTGACGGAGGAAACCGAGGGAAGAGGGACAGAGGAGGGGTTGGCTCTTTCGCGTGGGGAGCTCAGGGACATCCCCCTCATAAGGTGACCCATGAGCAGAGCCTAAGAAGGGGAGAGCCCAGACTGTGGACATGTGGGACAGGAGCGACAGTCACTGGAATGGCACAGAGGCCAGGCCAGGCCAGGGTGGGAGTATGCAGGGAGGAGGGTAACAGACAGGATTAGGGGGAGTTGGGCCCTGGAGGGCCCGGTGACCCACTGCGAGGATTTGAGTGTGGTTAGTCCCACTAAACCTGAGTTCCGAGGGGACCGTCATGTTTTCAAGGCTGGCCTGGTTCCAGCCTGTGGCAACCATTAAGTAAATGCTTACTCATCCAACTGAGTAGTTTTCTTAAAGCCAGCTATTTTTCCTTTATTTAAGAGTTTAGTGAAGCATAGTTGGTACACAAGCTCATGTTGATTATGTTAATTTCAGGTGTACTACAGTGTAGCGACTTGACATTTTTATACCTTGTAATGCGATTGCCCCACTAAGTCCAGGAATCATCTATCATCATGCTAACTTATCACAGTGTTATTGAGCATGTGCCCCTTCCTCTTCTCACACATTCCCCGCCCCCTGCCTCTGGTAACCACCCTTTCAGTCTGTGTTTCTATGAGGCCAATCTTGGCTCACGCCAACGTGGCCACCATTGATCAGAGCCCACATGGGCTCTCTGTGCTGTGACAGGTCATCACACACTGTGTATCAGATGGGGATATGCCCAACTGTGAGGAGCACAAAACCTACCCCGGAGTGGCTTCAACAAAGGGGAGTTTGTTGTCTCGCATAAAAAAGAGGGAAGGTCGGGGCTCCATGAAAACAGGTTCAGTATCTTTGAGATACCCTTGGCCTCATGGTCCAAAGGGGCTGCTGCAGCTCCAGCCATCACATACATGTTCAAGGTGGGAAAAACAAGAAGGTGGTAGAGGGGAGCAAAGTGGACCCTTCATAGTTCTTCCCTTTTCTCCAGAAAAGAGGACTTTTTAGAAGCCTTGAGTGGGCTGAGATGCCTCACTGAACTATGGTTACTTTTGGCTGCAAGTAGTTAAGGGATGACCGTGACCCCTTGAAGAAAATTGTCCTGTTACAGAGGAGAAAGGCAGATGTGCTCAGGCGGCTAACCGTCATTGTCTGCAAAGCCATGTTCCTGTCAGCCGAGGATATTTGAACAATGGACCCAGCATGATCCTTTTCCTTGGTAACTGTATTCAATCCTGAGTTTTTCCCAAATTGGTTGTTTCCCAGAATCTTGCTCCTGCAAACAAAAAAAAACTGCCCTTTAATGTCCCACGGAGCTGTTTACTCCTTCAGCAGCCTTTGCTAGGTGCCCTCCTGCTGGTGGGGGTGGGGTGGGTCAGCTGAGCCAGGTAAGAGGGTGGTCCTGGCTGGCGCCCTGAAGGATCCTGGAAGGACAGTGCTAGCTGGCACCTACGTGGTCCTGGGTCCCAGCTCAACTCTGGCCTCTGATTCCGGGGTCCTTGCACCTGGCCTGCCTGAGCTGTAAGGCAGGGACTAGAATTCCCACCATTAAGGTCTCTGACGATGCAGCCAGGCAGGCTTTGCTGAAGATTCTGGCAAAGAGATTCGCAACCGGTCTGCACCTCGGAGCCCACAGAAGCGTTTGAAAAATGCAGAATGCCAGCTCCTGCCAGGGCGCTGGATGGGACTGGCCCTGTGGGGCTGAGTGTGAAGTCTGGCCGGAGACTTGCAGGTGCCACACATCCGGGAGTCTCATCGCCCCGATTCTCCGCTGATTTGAGGCCCATCCCCCAGTTCCGGATGTGTGATGTGCTTGCCATGCGACGTTCTTAGGGCGAGCTAGCTCGCACTTAGTTGTTTGTCCCGATACGTGGCAATTAATAATGATAGCATCGGTTCCTAATTGAATTAGACCGATGAGGAATGTTAATTGGGTGCTCGCCTTTCGGCAGCCTGGGTGGGTTTGGCCAAGTGGCGCATTCTCTGCCTCGTTAGCTGTGATGTCTTGTGGAAAGGCTCGGGCCGCCCTGTGGGGGGGCGGGGTGCCCTCAGGACCCACCTCTACTGTTTTAACTGTGGAGCGTTCCTGGGACCGGGGCAGGGGCAGCTGTTGGTGAGGAGGGACCACAACCCTCTAGAGCGTCCTGTGCTGAGCTCAGGGGGCCGAAATGCTGCGGAGGGTCACAGAGTCCCCCGGTCACGTGGTTGCCATGGGATTCAGAGCTGGGAGGAACCCAGAAGTCGCTGCTCCCACAGTGTAAATAGGAAGCCGGAAGGGCTGCCTACCAGCTGGAGGCCGCCTGGGGGCTGGCGGAGTCCGGATAAATGACCTTGCAATTCTCCACCCGCTGACCTCGAGTTTCCACTTGTGAATCCAGACTTCCGAGAGCTCCGGCCTACATCCTGTACCCGCTGCCCTTTGTACATCTTGGCCGGAAGGCCGACTCCCAAGTTCTGTTCAAATACCATGAGCGCGACTTTGAAAGTCGGAATTCTTACTGAATTTGGAAGGGTCTCCTCCAGTCCCACACCTGGGTCGGCACTGCTGTGAGTGTTGCCCTCCTCCGGCCCCTCCCCGGGAGGTGAGAGCCCCCTGGCCCCTTGGCCCAGCCTCGCCACTGACTGGGAGAGTCGGAGACTGGGCACCGGGAGACGCGTCTAACCAGAGGCTCTGCGAGACTGCAGCAGCTGGCCGGACCCCCAGGCCCTCCGCCCGCACACGCCGTGTCTGCCCAGCAGCAATTCTGAGAAGGCAGATGAGGAGCGAGGGGGAGGAGAAGACCTACCAGCTGCTGCAGTGACCGCCCACCGCACGTCCGCCTGCAGGGTCCCGGGTGCATGGGCCCCAGTCTGCTGGGATCCCCCATAAAGCCAGCACGCGGGGTGCTCGTGGTCAGCACTCCGTTGCCTTCTGGCAATTTAAACGTTCAAGGTCGCTGGGAAAGGACGTCTCAGGGCCTTTATGCCGCTAACTTGACTGCCTGGGAACGAACACATCCTTTTGGAGGCTTCATGGACCGGGCTGACGAAGGCATTAGGATTCACGTGACATTTACCTACCGCCCCTCTAATGCCGTGGGGCACTCACTGTTCCAGTCTCATTTGTTTCTTTTTTTGTCCTGTCAGTGGTGCAGGGTGGGCTTGGCTAACCCAGGTCAGACGGAGACTGAGACCAGGCTCAGAGAGGCAGAACCAAAGCTGGAGTCAGAACTCAGCTGTCCCCATTGTCCCGTGTCCGCCCCCAACAGACCCACGGCCTGTCAAAGCAGCAGGTGCCAGAGAGGCCAGGCCACGGCAACCCGGGATGCTCAGAGGAAACCCCGGCTCCTTTGCCGGGTCCCTCGGCCCACGATTTTGTCCCGTGTTGTCTTTTCCATGCCCTGTCCCCTCTCCCGTGCCCTGTGCTCAGGGAGGAAGCGGCCCTGGTGGAAAGTGGGGGCCGGGGAGGCAGAGAGCCTGGGTTTGAGGCCTGAGAGGTGAGGAAGGCACGAATTCCTGCAGAGAGGTTCCTCTGACCACCCGCCTGGCTGCCCCCCGCCCACAAAGGTCACTCAGAAGTCAGACCTCGGGAGCTTGAACCTCCCACCTGCTGTTAAAGAACAGCGTGTAGAACTGTGGGCTGGTTCATTGGGCCCCGTGGCGCTGCCACTTCCTTGTGCTCGTGGGAGGGGGACGGCTTTGCCCACAAGGGCCTTGGGATTCCAGGAGGTAATCCCGGAGCCCAAGTGCGCGGGGCCTGGCCTGCAGTAACGCCTCAGTCCACGGAGCTGTCCTCACTGCACCTCCCACTTCTCCTTTGCCCCGCCACGGCCACGAGCCTCCGTTTGTGTTTTCCCAGGGGCAGCCTCCGAGGCAAGGGGCTGCGTGCCGGGCCCAGGAGCGGCGGGCACGCTGAGATAGGTGTGCGGTGGGTCAGCGAAGGGCAGGCAGGGAGGCTGCCAGTAAGGGGGTGCCAGCAAGCCGGTTCCCCCATGGGCAGACTAACTCCGGGAGCCCCAGATTTGTGCCGCTGGACGGGCAAAGGGCCTGGGGCGTAGCTGTTCCACTCCCAGCCTGGGTCAGGTTTTGCTCCTTCGGGCCCTGCTGGTCAGGTTCACGGACCTCCCCGCTGGCTCTCCTGGCTTGAGGGCAGGGCTGCCTCCTCCCTCTCCTGCCTCCCCGGCTCCTCTTCCAGCACTTACCCCGGCCCAGGTGGAGGTTGAATACGTGATAAGCAGGCGAGTCTGGTGCACCTCCGCGTCACCGGCGCGGGGAGCTGGGGGATAGTAGCCAGGCCGCCTCCGTCCGCAGGGCGTCTGTTCATGGAGACGTGAACCCTGACGGGGACCTGCAGCGAGGCTGATCTTTCTCTTTCTGTCTCTCCTAACGCTGGCTTGCGCGTCTGCCCCGGCGCTCAGGTGTGCATCGTGCAGAAGCGGGACACCAGGAAGATGTACGCGATGAAGTACATGAACAAGCAGAAGTGCATCGAGCGGGACGAGGTGCGGAATGTGTTCCGGGAGCTCCAGATCATGCAGGGGCTGGAGCACCCCTTCTTAGTCAACCTGTGGTGAGTGCCCCCCTCCCGTGCCGGCAGGCTCCCCGGGACTCAGCCCCCCCAGCATCCTCTGGGGGGGCGTCTGTGTTGTAAAGGGGAGGGACAGAACTTTTCCAGGTTCAAACGTTCGTGGGCGTAGTTTGCATTTGCTGATGATGAGTTTGTCGATGGCGCGTTTCCTGACCGAAGCTTGACTCCTAGGCTTGATTTCCATTGTAATTCTGTCCTCTCGCCTGGTGAATCAGAGTTGAACGTCCGTCTAGAAGAGGGTTCTGTCCATCTGGGACTCTTCAGAAAATCGCCCCCGAGCGCTAGTGGTGAGAAGGGCCCAGGACGGCTGCCCTGTGCAGACGCCCGAAGTTCTAAGGTCTGAATCCAGCCCACCCAGGCCGAGGGGCCCAGGTTCTGGAATTTAGTCTTCTTCCCATCTCTAGTTAGTATCCCTGCTTTTAACTGGCATCCAAGACAGGCCACCCTGCTGGCGGTTCTCTGCCCCTGGCCTTTCCCTGGGTCATCTCTTCTTCCTGAGACGCCCACCGCCCCCGGCCCCGGGCTTCCTCGGGCCAGACCAGGTGTGCCTTTCGCCCAGCACAGGAAGGACGTAGGCCAGGAGCCTTCTAAAGCAGGGGCTGTGCCGGGTTCTTCATTTCAGCCGCAGACATGCTGGTGGCCATGACTCAGTGTCTCCTCAGCCGGGTTTGCTGAAGGAAAGAGGACAGACTGTTCCAGGCAACAGATTCTCTTTCGTTCTGACCTCCGCGGGCTGATCATTGATCGTAAGAGCATCAAAGGTGACCCGATGAGAAAGTCGCGTCCGGCCTGTGTTCCTAGTATCACCAGTTATTCTGATTGCCCTCCCCAGAAGTGCCCTGAACGCTGGGCTATGGAACGAGGAGGGGGCTGGAGTGTCCTGTTGGAGGAAGCGCAGGGAGCCGGGCAGAAGCCGCAGCCCGGGGTGTTGCCCGGGGGGTGGGGGGGAGGAACCCAACTGTGTCTCACAGGCTGGAGTCTGGGTAGCAAGGCCAAGTTCATCATGTCTTTGGCAGGGACCCAGACACTTCAATTGTTTGAGGGAAAGAAACCCCTTGGTGGTTTGATTGCTGTGTGAAGAAGCTTGTTAGAATAAATTTCGAATCAGGAAAGGCACATCCGTTCGTTGCAAAATTCAGAAAATGAAGCCCTGGAGAAGGGTACAGTGACCCAGCAGCCTCCCACACTTGGATGACGATGGTATCGATACGAAACACGCCTCAGGTGCTGCCTCCTGCTATTCCAAAGCAATCGTTCCGTTGGAGTATTACCTCATTGTGCAGACTTTCAGCACATCCTTTCTAATGGCTCCACGTTCTACTTGGAGCAGTTCTGTAAGATGTTGAACTGTCGTCCTGGGACAGGTTAGGGCGTTGGGGTTGGATGCCGTCCGGGCTGGGGTGGGTGTTGAAGGGAGGGAGTATCAGGGCCATCCTGCTGGGGCAGCAGCTCTGTGTTATTCTCGGTTTCCAAGATACCAACCGATGAATGACAGACGCGCATCGTGCCACGAACGTGCTGGGTAGATACGACCCTCTGCAAATGGTGGCCTCTGATGGCCCGGTGTTCCCATCGTCAGCAAGAAGGAGCTGGGCCTGCTGCTTGGTTTTGAAGACGTATATATGTATTGCATGTATATTAGAATGGATGGGTGATAGGTGGGTGGTAGGTAATAGGTAGATCATGCCCCTTCGAGGGACAGGTGACAATGAGTCCCGAGTTCTCGATCCATCAGTTGTAGGGAGTGCTTTGTACAGAGAATGTTACCAGGATTCATTTAGGTACAGGGGAGAGAGACTTCAATTTGCCTCAGCACACAAGGGAGTTTCTTGGGTTTTATAACCAAAGAGTGAGTTCCAGTGGACCCCAGCTGTCATCTGTTAGTCAGTCCGAGGCACGCTGGTCACTGGCTGCCCCAGGGTCCCCTGCTGGCTGCGCAGCCCCAGCAGAGGAGAAAGTCTTGGGCTGGCACATTGCACCTGGCTCGGGTCACACGCCCACCCAGAAGTAGTGTGGGAGCAAGACGGGGGGTGGGTCCCACCTGAGACCCAAGAATAGAGACTGAGGGAGGGGAACTCCAGAGGGATCCTGGGAGTGTTTCCAGAAAACAGCAGAGGCTGTGCCAGCCACTTGATAGGTGCCCGCTTCCCATACACGATGTCTGTCCTGCAGGCTTCCCAGCAGCCCCGTGGGGTACCGGGAAGGCGGGGCTCAAAGCAGCTCCGTACCTGGCCTGAGTCCATCGAATTGTGACTCACACTCAGACCATCCCCTGTGCCCTCAGGTTTTCCATTCTCGTAGGGACATGACTGCTAACACTTACCGGACTTTGACTGGTGTCATCTTCAACTCCTTTAACCCCCTAATAGCCTTTGTACTTTCCTATTGGCCATTCTTATAGTGTCCCCATTTTACAGTTGGGGCAGCTGAGTCCCACTACTAATAAGTGGAGGAGATGGAACTTGAACCCAGGCTGCCTGGCTCCATGGCCCACCCTTGCAGCCCCTCCCACAGCTGCAGGGAGAAGGCCCTGGCTCTTCCCTGCTTAGCCCACCGCACCTCCCACCCCTGCGCAGAGCCCCTGGGGCTGGGCTCCTGGTGGCTGCACACTTCCCCCGCCCCGGCAGGAGGGGCGCGCAGTGAGAAATTGCTTGTCGGGTTCTAAGGACACCACTGCCCTTCATCTCATTGAGTGGAGGGTGAATTTCCACAGCCTTGGAAAGCCAACACAGCCCTCTTCACTCTTGTTTTCACTGACGTGCTCTGTGGCTGGCCCGGGCAGAGGCCGGGCAAGGGATGTTTTCATAACTGTGTTGTCCTAAAGAGTGAACAGTCGGTGCTCCCAGCCTGCAAGGGTTCAAGTTGAATTATCAGGAGCAGTATTTTCACTGGTTGGAAGCAAAGCTGTTTTACACGCTTGGAACTCTGATGGCCAACACAAGGGAGGAAGGAAATGAAAAACTCAGCCATGTGCAGGTGGTGCATTGCTAGGGGCCCTGGAGAGCAGGAGGGAGCAGGAGGAGGTGGGGGAGCTTTGGGCACCCTGGGTCTGAGAGCTGGCCCCCATGCGTCCAGCCCGGCTCTGCCTCCAGCAGAAGTGACTGCCACGCACTAAGTGGTGTCCCCACCCCATTCACACGTTAAAGTTCTATCCTTCCTCCCAGTGGACTGCCTGGAGGTGGGGTCGTGTGGTGGTTATCAAGGTTAATGAAAGGACAACCCTGTCATAGGGCTGCTCTAAGGACCAAAATGGGGCAAGAGATAGTAAGTGTCGATGTGAAGTGACAACCAGGTCAAGGACCTCCATGGATCACTAATTATGAGCCCTTGTCCTTCAGGCTGGCCCTGGGCTGGACAACTTGATGTCTCATTCTCTTCTAGCAGTGGACGTGCCGGCATGCTGACTTCGGGGAATGAGTCTTGAGTTTTCAGTACCAACTTTTTACCCCAATTAAACAGGTGTTTTCAGGCTGTATTTTCAAAATCTATTTCTACTTCCCTAATTGGTTATAGCTGCTAGACTAGCTGTTAAAATGTCAGGTTTAAAATTGGGCAGGTTGCCTGCCCTGCTCTGCCCAGCGGGCAGCAGAAGTAACGGTGGGCATGACTACAGGGCAGAATGGGATGAGAACCGACATCTGGAATCACTGTAAACAGTTCTCACAGCCTGTGTTCTAGAACCTTCCCTGAGTCGCAATGGGCGGCATCAGTGTGTCACTCTAAGCCAAGGAAGAACCACTCAAATTAGTGGCTAATATGTTTTAAAGGTGTTGAGACATACGATTGGAATAAAACTACATGAGGCGTTTAAAGGTGGGTTGGCCGAAGCTGGGGGCAGGAGGGAGGCGGAGGGCGGGCAGAGGCTGGACACCCCTGGGACCCTGGGTGAAGGATAGAAGCCCTTTACCGTCAGCAGGTGCTGAGCAGCCTCATTTCCACAAAAACAATCACCTTTGGCCTTGCCTCTGGCTACAGCGTCCCACCCAGCCGTCCTGCGGTCAGCAGACCGGCCACCGGCTGTGTGCCCTCCATGGGGGCCCTGGTCGGGTTAGGCCAACAGAGCAAAGAACAGAAACTGGGGAGCTCACAGTTTTGAGGGCTGGAGTCAGCGATCAGGCCCCACCGCCACGGTTGGTTTCTGAAAGGGACCCTCTTCCTGCACAGCCTCCTTGCTGTGAGCTCCTGTGGAAGGCATGGCGGGACCTGTCTCCTCTCTGCAAAGGACACTAATCTCATGACCTGATCGCCTCCCGGAGGCTCCGTCCTGACCGCTGTCACACGGGGAGCTGGTGTTCCAAGAGGTTTAGTCCAGGCCTCACCCCCTGCATCCAGCGCCCCTAGGACCGCCACCCTCGCCCCCACCCGAGGGGCTGTCTTCTGCGCTCCATCACCCTTGTCCGTCTGCCTCTTTCCTCCATTCGCTGTGAGCTGCTTGGGGCCTGGGGCCATGCCGCCTTCGTGTCTGTATCCCAGCGTCTGAGGTTTAAGAAGCCAATTCATTCAACGTTGGTGAAGAGCTACCTCAGGGTGCCGGGTGTAGGTGGATGGCTCAGTGAACGAGGGAGACCGTCCCTCCCACCTTTACACAGCTCATGGGTGAAGAGGGACAGACACTATGCCAACACTGGGTTCTGGTCCTTGGCTCTCTCATGTCTTGTAGCCACTGTCCTTTAGGGTCCTGGGGGCAAATTAAAAATACATAGAGATGACAGATATGTCTTCTACGTGTCCTAGGGGTCAGGGGATGCCCTGGTCCATCTCCAGCACAGAGACAGGAAACGCTTGTGGGGGTTTTTCCAATTCCAGTTAGCCATGATGTCATCTGTCCCTGTCACCATGGTAACCCCTTAATGAAAGGGGACAGGAGGTGATGCTGTCTCCCCCAGGGCCCTTCTCTCGTCCTTTGCCATTCCAGGGTTTGGTCATGTCGCTGGCAACTTCAGCTTGTGTTTCTAAGATGCCAGGTTTTCCAGTTGGATTTTTAAGCGGCGTAGGTGTGTTATTCCCCAGGGGCCGGGGTGGGGTTGTGAGTGTGGACTGGAAGGTGTGTCAGCCTGTGTGCTGATGCCCAGAGCGTCGGCTGTGTGAGGAGGCAGGCGGGCAGTTGGGCAAAAAGCCGGCTCGGGGATGGGGGGTCAGACCCAAGGGATTGGCCTGGAGCCTCAGACCATCCCTGTGGGTGAATGGGGGGCACTGCTGTCAATCAGGGAGGGTGTGGGGTTTGCCCAGGGTCACGTGGGAGAACCAGGACTCACCTTGGACCCGCCGCTGTCTTTGCACACGATTCTGTCGCTAACAGGGGGCAGCACGGGGGTCTGAAGTGCAGGTGTGCCCGGAGGCCTGCCCAGCTGGCCCTGCAAGGGGACAAAAACACCTGCCGTGTGGCCTGTGCGTGGCGTCAGCACCCGCAGCGTGGTTTGCTCTCGGCTGAGTGTTTGGGGCCCCCCAAAACTCGCGTGTTGAAACTGAGCCCCAGTGTGACGGTGTCAGGGGTGGGGCCTGGGAGGGAGGGGTTTAGGACACAAGAGCAGGGGGCCCTGTCACCAACCCCCTTGAGCTCCCTCCTTCTGTCACCTGGGGGCACAGCGGGGAGATGGTGGTCTGTGCACCAAGATGGGGGCTCTCCCGCCACACAGGAGTTGGCCTGCGTCTTGGTCTGGGACTCCAGCCCCCACACCAGAAATGAATTTCTGTTGGTTCGGAGCCACGCTGTCTCGGGTGTTCCGTTCCAGCAGCCCAGCGGACGGCAAGGTGGCGGGTTTCGCACCGGCAGCGTGGTGGTAACAGCCGGCAAATTGGCCGGGAATCTAGCCATGCTCACGCGCCTGGATGACCTTGCTCCAGCCCGGCCTAGACAGACCCCGAATGACCACCAAAGCCTGTGCTGTTTTCAAACCTGAGAGCCAGGCCTGGGCCCGGCGCCCCGAACGCAGAGGAGCAGGCCATGGGCCCTGCCCTCCGGGAGACGATGCTCTGAGGGGAATAAACGCAGGGACGTGGGGCGATTGTGGGCTGGACAGGAAATGGAAAGTGGGGACAGGAAATGGAAAGTGGGAAACGTTCCTTCCCTCCCAGTTTCCGCTTCTGCGACATGGGCATCCCACCCCCCACCCCACGCTGTGCGAGGGTCCCATCACATGAGGCCCCGCGCATCAGAGGCCCGCGGAAATGAGTTTGTTAGCAAGACGTACGTTATGGTACTTCTGCCCAGGAGGAACCCAGGTGTGAACAATGACATGTAGCCGTGTTGGCCAGTTTACGAAACTGCTAGGGGGAGGCCGCCAACGTGGTTCCGCACGTCAGGCCTGCAGGTCCCGTGGAGGATGCGCGGGGCCCGAACACGTTTGGGTGAAACTCACACTCCAGAGAGACACGGAACTTGCCTGGATGTAGCGCATTTGAACGGGAAGCGCTCACCCGGGGCCACGTCCACCACGGGCAGCCTGGCTCCTCGGGCTTTTAAAAGCCCTGTGGCAGCTCCCCGAGTTCCCCTGACGTCCAGGTGCATGTCCCCCGCCCCAGAACTTGCCACCTGTGTTCCTCTGCCTGGGATGATTTCCCGCAAGGGGTGTCCCTTCGTGTCCTTGAGATCTTTGTCACATGTGACCGGTTTGAGCTCTCTTCGTGGCAGTCCCTTGCCTCACACGCTATGGGACTGACTCCCTCTTATAACGCACAACCCGTTGTCTTTATTTTCTCTGCCTGCTTCACACCCACACCCGTACACACACGTACGCCCACGCACGTGCACAAGAAGGAAGGCTGGCTCCGTGAGGGAGGGAACCCCTGTCTGCATCCCCGCACCCCATTTCTGGCTCTCACCTTGTGTCGTGGCTTGAATAGTGTTTGTAAGTACCCCCGAGGGGGCGAGTTGAGTAATAAAGCCCCCTCTTCCCCCACCGGCTCCACGCAGGGAGCCTTTGGAGTGCCACCCACCCTGACCCATGAGCGGCACTGACCCAGACTCCAAAGCAGAACAGGACTGTTGGGCCCCTGAACTGAAGAAGTTGTCCTGCTCGCCTGGGCACTGGCAGAACGAGTGCCGCCTCAGTCACCTGGTCCAGAGCAAGTCTGTGAAGCGGAGGCCTTGGTTAGCGGTGGTGTCATCCTACCCACTGACATCCATCCTGCGCCCAGGGGTGCCTGGCCTGTGCTTCCCGCAGACTGTCTGTCACACCGCACCAGGGCGTGTCTGGCACATGCTCTGCTGCCCATTTTCCGGAGTTGGCCACTGAGGCAGGGGGACGTCCCATGGCCTTCCCGGAGCAGCCGTGCATGCACGAGGAGTGCCGGGGTGTCCTCTGCTCCGCAGCCCACCCTGCCCTCCAGGTCTGGAACTCACTCATTCAGCACGTCTTTGTTAAATCCGTTCCTGCCCTGGGCCCTGTCCTGGGGGCTGGTGATGCGGGCGGGGTGGAACCAGAGGCGACAGAGGAGTTCTCCTTTCCTGTCTAGACGGGGAGACCGGCAGAAATGAAGTCGTTATAAAAATATGTAGAATTCAGGATTCTGGGAAGTGCTAAGAGGAAAGTGCTGGCAAGTTCTGAGACTGGGAACTGAAAGGACCTGGCATCCCTTTGAGGCAATGAGGGGACCCCCCCACCCCCAGTAAGTGGCACCTCCGGGATCATGGCACAGATGGCACATCCCCAGGGCAGGTGTTAGTATGAGTGGGGAAACTGAGGCTCCGAAAGCGCAGCCCCTCCCCACACGCCCCTTCCCCGTGAAAGGGCACAGAGCCTCAGTCCCGCCCAGCCTGCCTCTCTTGGGCCCTGCGCTCTCTGGGCCTCAGTTCGGCCTTCATCTTTCCAGCTGGCCCAGCACCCGTTGTTTGAGACGGTGCAGGGATTCCAGAGGGAAAGCAGACCTGCCCCTGGGGTTTCAGCCACAACCTGGAAACCTCACACTTCTTAGACCGTGTCGTCTGGTCCCCTTGGTTTCCACAGTCCCTGGGGGTTCCTGGGGGCTGACGGGGTGGACTGTGCCGGTTCGGGCCTCTGTCTTGCCTCGTGCTGCACTCCCGTTGGTCATTTGTTAGTGTCCTTCGACTTTGGTTTCATTTAAGGGTTTTGCTGCTGAACCATTTTAATGGCCTGCGGCCTGGATCGTCTCTGAGGCTCTGCGAGTCAGACCTGACAGCCCCCCCAGCCTGCTTTCTGGGCACAGCCAACTCTGATGAGCAGGGAAGGGTGACCCAGACTTTGTGATGAAATCAAAATAATTGGGGGCTTCATGAAAATCAAGGTCAACTTGTAAAGCCAAAGCGGCTCATTGATGGTTTAAGTGTTCCGTTTCACCTCCACAGTAACTGCTGTGCCCCGGGCTGGGGACCGGCACTGCAGGGGACAGGAACGGAGTCCCAGTTGTGACCTCCCCCCAGTGCTGCATGCCACCCCCCTCTCCAGCAGAGGCCATTGTGCATAGAAAGCCAAGTGGGGTCCCAGGCTGCTCTCAGAAGTGGGTGTTGCTGTGACAGTGGCCACCTGTGTCCCTGTGATGAGTTTGAAAGGATGGTAATGACCATGTCAGTTTAAGGGCCACTTTGCTCATAAAAGGCAGAGTGGGGATTTGCAAGGTTTTAAGTCTAAAATACTTTCTTAGAAAACAGATCCCAAGGGACCTTGAGGGCCTGCTACTGGGTCCCCCGTGAGACCTCGGCTGTGCCCAGCTCAGGGGACTGGCACGCCTTCTCTGTTGCGTGGCCCCCAGGGCCCTTGAAGGTCTAGGTCGAGCCTTTGATCTCTCCTGTCCCCACCCACATCCTCTTCCTGGGTAGTGCGAGTGGGGCAGCCGCTCCCTGAAACATGGGGACAGAGGGTGCAGGAGACGCTGAGTGAGGAGGAGACACACCCTCCTTTGTGATGGTGACACCTCGGCCTGTCCCCTTGTTTGGCTGCACCGTGACTGTAAGGATGCTGTCCTTTCATTCTTGTGTTTCTAAGAGTTTTCTATCTCTAGAATTGATTTGAAATCTACAAGGGGCCTTTGGAAGAGTCGTCACGATGCTCAGAGGTTCGGTTTCCTTGGTTTCAGGGTGTGGTGGGCACCACCTCGCCAGGAGGAACCCCACTTTGTTACGTTTCACAGAAGAACACGTGATGTTTTTGCAGCAGATCACGAGGGTGACAATAGCAACATCAAAAGTTCTCTGCCTTCTCTGCGCGTCAGCTCCTCTCCCAAACGTGTGACCTGTGCTGGCCCCAGTCACCTTCACCACTTACGATGGATGGTCCCTGCTCCCCACAGAGTGACCTGCACAGTACCTGTGTGATGACACACACAACAAAGGCTACACCTCCACATAGGCCATTACCATGGTTATAAACCTGGGACTGCTTCCCCGGTTATCTGCTTCAAATATTAATTCCTAGAAATCAACGCGCCAGACCCGAAGGTTTTTGGAATGTCCCGTGAGTTGAGTTTCAGAGTGTGACCACAGGGCCAGCAATCTCTAGGGATGCCTCTGCCTCCTTCCCCTGGGCCAATGCGACGGACAGAAAGGATGGCGCCTCCTAGTTGGTTTTCCACACACGTCTTTGATGCCCTGCAAGACCGATTTTTGTTTTTGGAGAATCATTGGCCGTTAGTTTAACGAATCTTTTTGATGAATATTTGAGACGGTGGTCAGGCCTCACTGTCTGGGGGAATGGTCAGGTTGGCAGGCACGGCAGTAGAAACGGACCTGACGCACCGTCAGCCGCACAACCCGCGTCTCCTCCTGACAGTCTAGGCAATGCCGTCGCCCTCAGGGGAGGCACAACGGGAGGACGCAGCAGGCGGAGGGAGCCAGAGTGTGGCCTTCGTCTTAGGTTCCAACACCACGTCCTCGCTGTCCTCACTTTGCATGTAAGTGGCGCAGGCCGCGTGGGAGAGACCGTGACTGATCGGGGTATCAGGATGGTTTAAAATTCCTGCCATGCACAGCGTTTATGCAGAGGAGGCTAATCCCGTCTTGCCCTTCTAATTAGGCACTTCCGCGTGAGGTGCAGTGAAAGGGAAAACCAGTCTCACGCACTCTGACAGTTTCCATTGGGTCCACACCCCTGATAGCTGCACCGGGAGTAATGGGCTTTCTGAGGGTTCGCGGCCGGACGTTCATCTCGAAGGAGCTTGGGTCTTACGCAGGTCACTTGGGCGACATTGCAGTTCACATTAGTGGCGTGGGTTACCGTTCTCAGCCCCAAATCCAGCTGAAGGCAGTTTCTGCAACGCGTGTCGTTTTAATGACGCAAGGTGGTTATTTGTACAGAAACAGCCCAAGTGAAGCAGGTACATCAACAGTGCAGAAAGCTGAAAGCCTAATAAGGTGTAGACAGGAGAGGCACCATGGGGACCTGTTTTAATGAATATATTAGGTGTTTTCATTAGCATATCTCTGTTGCTATGTGATCACGTGCTCCTGAATGGGGGCAGACCTATTGGCGCGACCACTCTTGCTTACATTACAGACCAGCTCCTCAAATACTTCTCTGAATTACTGCTCGTTCCAAATTACTGGTGCCCACTGCTATACAATTTTATTCTCCTTCTTTAAGTTGTATACAACCTACCAGGAATGGATCATGAAGCTAGAAAATTGGGTCAGACCAATAACAAATAGGAAAATTAAATGAGTAATCGAAAACCTCCCAAAAAAGAAAATCCTAGGCCCACATGGTGCACTGATGAATTCTACCAAACACGTAAAGGATTATGACAATTCTTAAACTCTTCAAAAAAAAACTGAAGAAGAGGGAACACTTCCAAACTCATTTTATGAGGCCAGCATTACTGATACCAAAGCCAGTTAAGGACATTACAAGAAAAGAAAATTATAGGCCAATATCTCTTAACGAACATGATGCGAAAAAAATTCTCAAAAAAAAAAAAATACTAGCAAACAACACATTAAAAGTAGGATTTATTATTATTAAGTGGGGTTTATCCCTGGGATACAAGACTCATTCAACAAATGCAAATCAGTAAAGGTGGTGCGGCACATTAACTGAGTGCAGGGTAAAATCATATGATCATCTCAACAGGTGCAGAAAAAGCATTAGACAAAACTCAACGCCCTTTTATGATAAAATCTCTCAACAAATTAGGGGCAGAAGAATGCACTGCAACACCATAAACAGACCCTCAGTAACAGCCTACTCACTGGTGAAGTTTGAAGTCTTTGTGTCTAAGACCAGGAAGAGGACCAAGATGCCTATTCTCACCACTTCAATCCAGTAAAGTGCTGGAAGTCCTTAGCCAGAGAAATTAAGACAGGTGAAAGAAATACTAGGCATCCATATCAGAATGAAAGAAGTAAAATTGTCTCTGTTTGCAGGTAATATGATCATATATATATATATATATATATATACACACACATATATATATATAAATCTTTGACACTCTACCAAAACCTGTTAGAACTAGTAAATTCAGTAAAGTAGCACAATAGCAAACCAACATACAACAATCAGATGTATCCCTATACAATAACAACAAACTATGTAAAAAAGAAATTGAGAAAACAATTCTATATACAATAGCATCAAAAACAATAAAATACTTGGGAATAAATTTAACCAAGGAGCTGAAATATCTATTCACTGAAAACTGTAAGACTTCGATGAAAGGCATATATATATATTTATATCCTGTGTTCATGCATTGAGAGACTTACTATTGTTAAGATGTCCATGCTGCCCAAAACAGTCTATGGATTCACTGCAATCCCTAGTAAAATTCCCATGGCATTTTTCACAGAAAAAGAAAACCCTAAAATTCATATGGAAATACAAAATAGCCAAAGCAGTCTTGAGCCGCAACGAAGCTGTAGGCATTCCACTCCCTGATTTTAAATGATACTCTGAGGCTGTAGTGATCCAAATAGTATGGAAGTGACATGAAAACAGACCGACCAATGGAACAGAACAGATAAACCTACACACAGTCAGCTAATCTTTGACAAGAGAGCCAAGAGTACTCGATGGAGAAAGGATGGTCTCTTCAATAAAGGAAAAGACCTGGACAACAAATGGGATTGGCCCATGGACAGCAGCTGGGATTGACTTAGGGGGGAGTAGGTGGGTGGGGAAGGGGACAGGGAAGGAAAAAGGGGATGGATGTAATAAAACAACAGTAAAATTAAAGAAAATGAATATTCTCATGCAAAAGAATGAAATTGGACTCTTATACCATATGCAAAAATCAACTCAACTGGATTAAAGACTTAAACGTAAGACCTGAAACTAAAACATCTACAAAAAAACATAGGGAAAGAGCTCTGTGAGGTTAGTCTTGGGAATGATTTTTTTGGTGTGTATTTCCAAAAGTGCAGGGGGAAAAAAAGCAAAAATAAACATTAAAGTAAAAAGCCTCTTCATAGCAATGGTAAAAATTAAAATGAAAAGATAGCCTAAAGAATGGGTGAAAATATTTGTGTACCATAGATCTGATAAGGAGTTCATTTTTGAAGTACATAAGGAGTTCCTGCAAGTCAATAGAGAAAAGCAAATCACCCAATTTGAAAAATGGGCAAAAGACCTGAATAGACATTTCTTCAAAGGCATACCGATGGGGCCCTTGCAGGTGGCTTAGTGGATAGGCGCTGGCCTGCAAACCCAAAGGTCACTGGTTCGATTCCTAGCCAGGGCCCATAAACAGGTTGCAAGCCAGGTCTCCAGCCAGGTCTGTAGCTGGAAGCAGGTGAAAGGCAACCATACATTGATGTTTCTCTTCCTTTCTTCTTCCATCCCTACCCTTCTCTCTAAAAATAATGAATAAAATCTTTTTAAAAAGAAAAGAAAAAGACATACAGATGGCCAACAGGTACATGAAAATAATGCTCAACATCAGTAACCATTAGGGAAGTGCAAATCAAAGCCGCAGTGAGACATCAGCTCATACCTGTTAGGAAGGCTATTGAAAAAAAAATCCAGTATCACAAGTGTGGGTGGGGATGTGGAAAAAAAGAGAACCCTCATGCACTGCTGGTGGTAATGTAAATTGGTACAGCCATTACGGAAAACAACATGGAAGTTCCTCAAAAAATTAAACCTAGAACTGCCATATGATCCTGTGATTCTACATCTGAGCATTTGTTCAAAGTAACTACAATCGATTTCCTTGTGAACCCTTGCAGCGTGGTTCACACTAATCAAGATATGGAAACAACCTAAATTGTCACGGATGGATGTGTGGATAAAGAAAATACAATCCATGTACATCACAGAATGTTATTTAGCCTTTGTAAAGAGGGAAATCCTGACATTGATGACAGGGACATGGTAAGCGAAGAAGCCAGACCCAGAAAGCCAGGTACATGTGAGCTTACTGATACGTGGAATCTAAAATAATCAAACTTCCAGGGCCCAGGGTGCAAGATGGGGGAGTTCTGTGCCTACAGCTAGCAATGCTGTGTTGTGTACTCAGAGTTTGCTTAGAGGCTGATCTTAAGTGTTAACGCATGTTCAACAGTGATAAAGGGAGTGGGAGGGAACTTTGGAGGGGTTGGGTATGTTTATGGCCTGGATGGTGGTGATGGTTTCACGGGTATATACTTATCTCCGAAGTCATCAAGTTGTGTACATTAAATGCGTACAGTTGTTCGTATGTCAATCAGGCCTGAAGAAATGATTTTTTAAAAAATATTTATTATTTTTAGAGAGAGGGGAAGGGAGAAAGGCAGAGAGAGAGAGCGACATCAACGTAAGGTTGCCTTTCACCTGCCTCCAGCCACGGAGCTGGCTGGAGACCTGGCTTCCAACCTGGTTATGTGCCCTGGCTGGGGAATCGAACCTGCGACCTTTGGGTTTGCAGGCCGGTGCCTTATCCACTGAGCCACCAGCCAGGGCCCTGATTTTTTATTTTTAACTGGTTTATTTGATAACCTCAGCTTAGCACGCCCCCTTCCTGGCAACAACACCTTGGTTTGGGAAGCCAGTTCCCGTGTGGGACGGTGGAAAGGACGTGGCCTTGGGCCAAGGGACACCTAGAATGCAGTCCTGGCTCTACTAGGAGTCGGTGTGACCTTGGGCCAGCCCTTCAACCTCTCGGGCTTCAGCAGCACTTGTGTCTACGGAGATGAAGGCGTTGCCGCTGTGATGAGTAGGTGAAGGAACTTCGACAGGCACAGGGAAGCCTGCTGAGGACACAGGCGCTCGACAAGATGGTCGCCTCCTCTCCCCTGGAGACCGCGCTTCAGATTACATGTAGATTGTATTTTGGGTTTGTTTTTCTTTTTCTGAGTGGCCCAATTCCTGGAATTTTGTTTCCAATATGCTTCTGCTCCTTCTTTCACTTCACACGCCATTGGCCCACCCTGTTCCTTCTGCGTAGTTGGCTGATCTTTCCCCGCCCTCTGCCGGTGACCTTTCTTAAATCCCGTCTGCTCTCAAAGTGGTTGCCCACTGGCCGGTCTCACCTCCTACGTGTTCTCCCAGCACCTGCTGGCCCTTCTAGCGCTTAGTATGGTGACTTGACGTGGATTTGATTAGGGCCTGTTTCTTCCTATAAATCCCATGAGGACAGAACAAGGTCCTTTTGTTCTTAGCGCCTAGTGGCCTAGAGTAGGTGCTCAGTAACTACGCATTGCAACCTGTCCTGTGTTTTCATTTCTGATCTTTATATTTATAGTCACATCTAGTGCTTCTTCACCCAGAACCCTTGAGGTCATGCCGACCAGTTGTCCGTCACCCTCAGCTTTGCGTTACCTCCGAGGGACGGTGGTGGCAGTGGTGTGACAGGCCACGTGTATCTCTGTGTCTCTCGGGGGAACCCCTAGGCTTATGCAGAGCATTTATCCTCAGCTGCAGGCCTAGGGAGAAGCCATCCGCCTTGCAGGGATCTCAGCTCCCACCTCCCCACCTGTGGCCGTCATTAGCTGCGGGACAAAGGATGGGGGAGGCAGCTCGGTCCGGCTCTAAATCGGGCCACCAGGGTTGTCTACCTCGGCCCAGAGTAGATTCTTACACCAGGTGGCCCGCTCAGGGCAGCCCAGCTCACAAGGGGCTCAGACCCCCCACCTGGGGGCCGGATGGGAAATCTTCCTACTGTTAACCTAACTGGTTCTCTTTGGAACGCCCCTTTGCTGTTTTCCTCGTAGGTCCGTGCCAGCGATCGAGAGCTCGTTAGAGGTTCCGGGCATATGGTTTCTTACGCCATCACACCCAGCACAAACACGGGAAGTCGAGCCGCCACCTGCCGGCTATGCCACCAAGGGCTGTGACTCCATCACAGTCTGCCCTCGGGCCCTGACTTCTCCCCAGAGGCGGGCCTGGCAGGAGGGCATGTGCATGTGCACATATGTGTGTATGTGGGGCTGCCTGTAGGAAGATGGTGCTAAACATGGACATGTGGGGCCCGCTGGTTTGCTGCTGCTCTGTGGGGCTGTGGTCCTCGGGAGCCGTGCTGTGGTCAGGAGTTCACGGCGGTTGTTGCTGGGCGAGATCACCGGCTCTCCCAGGCTGATCACCAGGCTGTGTCTCCTCCTCACACGGTGCCTGCCCCTCCGTGGCGTGGCTGGTGTCCGGGCAGGTGGAGGGGCTGGCGGGTGGAGGCCTCTGGGATTGAAATGACTGGCGGTGAGCCATGCCCACAGGCGCAGGGTGGCAGCGGCCATGGAGGGGATATAAAAAGGCCCATCTGCAGGGCACTTTACAAACCCAGATCGGTTTCTGCGGAAACAAGACACCTCTGCCAGCACCGCACGGAGCAGAGCAGGGTCTGGGCCAGCACGGGTGGGGGTGGGGCCTGGAGCGCCCTGCCTCCCCCCGCCCCCCGAGGCCCCACTGCCCGTCTTCTGGCCCTTCTCTTCTGCTGCTACAGATTCTCCTTAATTCTCTTTCCATCCTTCTCCTCACCCTGGCCAGTGACTCCCGGGGCCGTAGCCCCCTTTTGGGCTCAGCCCGTCCTGACCGCATCAATTCCAACTGCGTTAGGTATTTCCGGTTTTCAGTCCTTGCGGGGTCTGCCAACCGCGGCCTGCGGGTCGCAGCTGGCTCGCCTCGTGTTTCTGTCCATAGGGTCTTACTGGGACACAGCCACGCCCACTTTCCTGTGCGTGATGTGTGGCTGCCCACGCGTGACAAAGGCAGAGTGGCCTTGTCCTGACAAAGACCAGGTGGCCCACAGACCCTAAACTATTTAGGACACAGCACCTCCCCTGTCCCTTCTCACCCCCACTGTCTCCACCACATCTAGTTCCCTGTGGGACTGCAGCCCTTTTGATTTGTCCCAGGCCTACGACCTACCTACCCGGCCCGGGTTTGTGGGAGGATCCTGGAATAAAATCAGGCGCTTGCTCTGTAGCCAGCGCTGACCGTGGCTGCCCAGGGTCCTGTCCTGAGGCGGGGCTGGAGTCTGCCTGCTGTCTCCTCAGGAAAGTGGACAGTCATCAGCCTTTGTTGCCTGCCCTGGGGGCTGGAAGAGGAGCCATGTAGCGTTTGTCATATATTTCTTGTCTCTCATCTAGACACTTCCTTTGTTTCTCTTTCCTTCCCTGCACCCCTCCTCTTTGATCCCCAATTACTCTTTCGTACACTTACTGAAAAAGAAAACACTTGGAGGTGCCGTTATGTTGCAGGCATCAGCCAGGATGGGCGATGCTCTGCTGAGGTAACAAACAACACCTGGTTCTCCATCACTGCCAACAGCAAAGGTCTCCTGGCTGTTCTTGCTGCAGCCTGTCCAGCCTCCCTGGGCCCAGGGCTGTGCCCCTTGCAGGGATCCAGACCTGTAGGTTGAAGGTGCACCTTGACCTCTGTCTGTGCCGGAGCCAGACGGAAAGAGAGCTCAGCCCAGGTGAGCTGCAGAGTTCCGTCCGCTGGGACGGGGTCAGGAAATGTATTCCTGTCGTGCGCCTGTAAAGGAAGAGGAAGCAGGTGTTGCTGAGTGGAGTGAGCAATCATCAAACCCTGGTGCCACAGAGACAAATAAGAAGAAAGCCCCGTCTGGAGGGAAAGCAAGCCTGCTCCGTGATTTACTGAATTCTCACACGGCACTTTGTCGCTGTTATGAAGTTGGCGCTTCACACCAGCCGTGAGATGTTTTCCCCCCAACAGGGGAGAAAACTGAGTCTCAGCAAGACTTGGTGACTTGATTAAAGTCACTAGCGGCTGGGACTTGCAGGTGTCGATCTGGCTTCAAGTAGGAACTATGGCCGTTTGCACGGATGGGCCTGGAGAACATGCTTAATGAAATGAGCCAGAGGAAGACAAGTACCATATGGTCTCACTCATACGTGGGCTCTAATGAACAAAATGAGTAAACAGCATAGAAACAGACTCACAGATGCAGAGGGCAGGCTGACAGCTGTCAGCGTTGGGGGGTTGGGTGAAGAAGGGGACGGGGTTAAGCAGTAGAGACTGGTCGTTACAGAATGACCGCAGAGATGTAGATTAATAGCGTAAGGAGCATACTCAGTAATAACTCCGTACAGCCCAGGTGGGTACTTGGAGCAGCAGGGGACCCCTCTGTAAAGTACATGATTTCCTAACCACTTTGCTGTGCGTCTGAAGCGAATTCAGAAGAATATTGAATGTGAACTGCGATGGAAAAATACGTTTTTAAAATTCAGGAAGGAAACCCCTCTGTTCAGGATGCCACAAGGGGTCCCGGGCTCCCAGTGCAGTGGATTTCTGCCTAGGACATCCCAGCCGCGGGCATTGAGGTGGGGCTCATTGGTCACCCCATGATAGGAAGGGGGAAGATGAGGGACCCGTGCTGGCATCATGCACCCACATCAGGCCCATCTGGTAAATATGACTGTTCTGTCCTTTGTCAGATCATTTTCGTAGTGCCTCACAGGGAATCTCCATTAAACCCCGGCTTTTGTAACCACTTCCCCCCTCTGTTCAGGACTCCCGTGGCCTCCAGGGACAAGCCCACATTTCTTTGTTTGGAGTGAGTCCCACCCACTTGGCACTCTCCCGCCTCACGGCCGGGCGCCCTTGTTCAACGCAGGCTTCCACCCTTCGGTGCTGCCGCTGGGCAGAGGTCCGGGCAGCAGGTGCGAGGCCGGACTAAGACGTTAACAGTGGGGTGGGGGGAGAAGCCCGGGAGCTGGACAGGCAGTGAAACGGACATTTCTCGACAGCGGCAACCAGTGGGCAAACTTCACCTGAAGGCAGCGAAGGCAGTAACAGTGTACAAGACAGTGGTCACGTGAACTTGCTTTATTTCTGTCCTGTTCTTATGTCCCAGGTCCCGTGTTTTCCTTCCCCTTGTCTCTGGTACGTGACTAAAATTTGGAAGAGGCCCCGACTGCCAGATACATAATTCATGTCACTCTGCACATAGTTGTTGAACTGAACCAGATTGATCGTGGTGATTTGTAATCATGGCAGCCACATTCTCTGTGGAAGCCCCCATGCTAGATCCCTCACCTCCATGGTCTTACCTGGTTGTCATACAGCCCCTAGGAGGCCTGGAGAGTAGCCCCACCGCACGCGAGAAATAGTTTGGGAACTTGAAAGGCCTGGACCGGCGCTGCAAGGCTAAATAGAAACACAGGATGTGGCCACGTGACTTCCTGCTTCCCAAACCCGGGCTGTTTTCTCTCTGCCACCGTTTCTCCAAGAACAGTGTTTCCTTGTGTTGATGCAACCAATTTAGGTCAAATATATGAATTTTTAGAGGCCACCTGCCTGGTTTGGATGTAACAGCACAGTTCCTAGGAGGCTTCAATGATGCATCAGTGAAGCACTTCGATTGGAAAGTTACAATGTCGAACACAGCTCTTGCACAGCTCCACACACACTCCATCTAGCAGCCGTTTCCTTGAAAAGAGAAAAGGGCAGCTCGTTGCAAAGGCGCAGTGTCGTAGGCGGAGTCTCCAGCCTGTGGTTCAGATGCAGTTCTCCGGGTGCTGTCGCTCAGGGCCAGCCGCAGGAGGACAAGGGGCCCAGGTCTTTCTGCTTCCAAAGCCCATATCCTTAATCACCCCCCTAGGAAGGAGGGTAGATTCCCTACCTCAGGGTTCTTGGGAGGTCTTAAGATCTAAAATGACAAACACGTATTAAGAGGCTAGAATAGTGGATGTTCAAACATGGGAGTGAAGGTGTTTTATCATTACGGTTAGCAGCACCAGCAGAGCAGCTTCTTTCTTCTCTCTTGCTTCTCCCTCTTCTATCCTCTCTCCTCCTGCCATCCTCACTATCACCATCACCATCACCATCACCACTCCCATCACCACCATCACCATCACTACCATTATCACCACCACCACCATCACTTCCATCACCACCACCTTCACCACCATCATCACCACCATCATCACCATCATTACCATCATCATCATCATCACCATCACCACCACCATAACCACCATCACTTCCATCACCACCACCATCACCATCACCACCATCACCACCACCATCACCACCATCACTTTCATCACCACCACCATCACCATCACCACCATCACTTCCATCACCACCACCTTCACCATCACCACCACCATCACCATCCCCACCACCACCATCATCATCACCATCACCACCATCACTTCCATCACCACTACCGTCACCATCACCGGCAACAGCAGCGGCAACAGCAGCGGCATCACCACCATCACGAGGGCTCTCCCTCAGTGCCCTGACTCGTCCCACCTGGCCCGCCTTGGGCGCACAGCAGCTGGCCCTGTGTTCTCCCGCCCCCTTGCCCACGTCCATGTCTGCCTCCCTGCCCCGCCCATCTCTGCATGCTCGTCTTAGCCAGTCTTCCTCCAGGTCACAAATGCTTTTCCATGGAGACTGTCCTTGTCCTGCCTTGGCCTCCAACTCAAGGTGAGCGGTTGCACTTTTGCATTCTTAATGGTGTGTGTTATGAACCCTGCTTGTGGTTTTATTGACTGTCAGTCACCCCCTCACTAGACCTCGGGCTCCATGACGCAGAGACCAGGTGTGGAGTTCGCTGTCGTGTACCCAGCCCAACGGTGGGCAGTGGCAGGCATTCGACAGCAGGTAAACAGGCACCTGTACGCTCTTAAACCTGTTCCTTGGAACAGAAAGGTGTGCCTGGTCAAGCACGTTTTAGAAATACTTCCGTACTCCATTCCTGACAGGTCATGAGGATAGTGGTGTGCCAAAGGCTCTGAGATCTGCAGTAAAGAAACCACTTTCATTTCACTTTGCTTTTCATTGTTTATGTTTAAAGAAAGGCGAAGGGAGAGGAAAGAGGGAGAGAAACATTGGTATGAGAAGGAAACGTTGATTGGCTGCCTTTCCTACACACCCCGACCAGGCCCTGGACTCACAGCCCAGGCACGTGCTCTGCCCGGGAATCAAGCCTGTGACCTTCCAGTTTGCCGGCCGATGCGCAACCCACTGAGCCACACCGGCTGCGGCAAGAAGCCACTTGCACTTCCTAACCTAGCAAACTTACTTGTCCGTTGACCTCCCCTTTCCACAAAGGCCATTATCGTTAGACCTCTTCCCCGGAAATGTACAATAGGAAGATAAGGCCTTCGTGGTCCTGTGCTAACGGAGAAGATTCGTAATTCCGGGAGGGAGGAAGGGTTGGGGAGGACGCACTGGCTTCTCCACAACTTCAGATTTGAGGAAGGAAGGCTGCCCGTGTGGCGCCAGAGTAAGAGGGGCGTCAGCGCCCACCCGAAGTGGCCTTGTCACCCATAAGATGAGCAGAAGAATGACCTCCCCTTCGGTGACAGCGCAAACCACTGGAGGTCACCAGGAGAGCCCAGGGAAGAGCAGGGGCCACGTACCCATTAGCCAGTGACTCAGGGGCCGGAGGGGGTGGAGATGGCAGCAGTGGGTCCCTGGTGCCCACGCTGTTCACTTGTTTGTTTGCTTTGGGGAGGAGGTACCGTCCCTCCCAGAGCGTGTCCGGGCCAGGTGTCCCCTGCGTTAACTCACGCTGCTTCGTGACCCTGGGAGGTGGCATCGTTCCCTCCCGGGGGGGAAACTAAAGCAAAACAATCATGTTTCGTGGTGGAAAACGCACGTCTGCTCATTGGAACAGCAAGGAAACGTGCATCTGAAACTGTGCATCAAGCAATCCCTCAAATCATCGAGTGGCGAGTCTCCCTGATGTGTTCAGTGACGGGGCTTTTTCAAGTTCCCCTTATAAACCAGCGTTTCTTCGGTGTCTTTGTGTCCTTCCATCTCGTGATAAAGTTGGCAGTTATTTTACCCTTTCCTAGTGATGAAAGTGAGGCCGAGAGGCCAGTGGTGACTCAGTCACCCTCCTTGCAGCGAAGGGCCAGGGACCAGCGAAGGGCCGGGGTGCCCAGTGCTGCCATGGAGCAGGGTGCACCTGAGTGCCTCCTGAAGGCTGATGGCACCTGCTGGCCGTGGCTGAGCCCGGTGGCGCGCTGGCCACCGTGCTGGCAAGCTGCAGACTGCAGACTGAGCACCGGCGTCCCTCCTCAAGTCCAGGTACCGGAGGTGGTACCTTGGGGAGGTGACTGGGTCCCGAGGGTGGAGTTTCAGGACCAGGATTAGAGCCCCTGTCAAAGAAGGGACTTTAGGGAGCTCCTGCCATTTCCCCACCCACCTTGCGAGGACACAGCAGCGAGACACGGTGACTTGGGATCCTGGCAGCCCGGTCTTGAATGTCCATCTCCAGAAGTGCCGCTGTGGGGGACCTCAGCGGTGCCGTTGGTTCCCGCAGCCGAGCTGCCCAGCACACGGGCCATCGGACTTAACCCCGGCGACAAGGCGGCAAGCAGGTGGGATCAATGCTGACATTTAAGAGATGGAGCCACCGAAGTACCAGACTCAGAGAACCTTGTCCAAGGTGACCGCTGGCAACGGAGCAGCCAAGCAGGACCCAGACTGGGCCGTGGGGGCCATTGGCCTGAATAACGCTCAGATGTGACACCTCACAAAACAGACGTTCTTTTCCAGCAGCCCCAGGCCCTGCTGTCCGCTCCCCAGATACAAGTGTGGCTGCTCTGGGCGCCACAGGAAGGTTACAAAAGACGGGCGTGAACCAGCCCCCCTCCCACGGTCCCTCTGACGAAGCCCCCGCTGGGCGCTTGGGCCACGTTAACGGGCCCCTCCAACTCGGAATGCTCTCAGCATCTCCTGTGGCTTAATCCAGACGCACAATTGTGTTACCTTCGCAGAGGCCACTAGGTGACTTCTCCCACATTTGTCACCATCCCTCCTAACATGATAGTTGGACGCTGCTGTGCCGGGCTGAGGGGAGGATGACATTTTATGCCCATTTAGTGTGGATCTAAATGTCATAGTTACACCAGCAGCTGGAGCTGCTGGCTGTAAGAATAAAATGTTCGTGGTTTCTGGGATGTGGAGACCCCCAGAGGCCTTTGGTGGGTGGGCGGGGTAGCTTCTGGTGGCTGGAGCCAAGGGGGGACATGAATTACTGCAGATAGAGGGGCGGCACCACCTCCCAAAAGTAGGTTTATATACTGTTTTTAACAAGGCTGCCTTTTTCCTTCCTCGTGTATGGGGGCATCTATAGATGTTGATTACCTTCTTGCAATCGGTTGCTTCTATTTACATGTTATGGTGTCTTTGGATAAAAATGACCTTAAGTTTTAATCAGCATAGTAGGTTCATTACAGAATAACATGGAAGGGCCGTTCAAAGCAGCACATCTCTTTGCAAGGCGCTTCTTACCTGTTATTTTTTTTTTTTCATTTGAACTCTGGGCTCCTCCTGGTTCCACCTCCTCCTTCCTGGCCTCCCCCATCAGCGAACCCTGTTAGCTCTGATGGCTGAGTGGTCCTCCCCAGCTGTCCCCGGGCCACCCTCCCGCCTGTCCTGGGTTGCAGCGAAAGCCGGCGAATGATCTCTGGGTTGTCCCCTGCAATCTCTTCTCCAGAAAGCCTCCAAGATGGACTTCAAAAAAACCGTAAGTCAGAGTGTGTCGGGCTTGTTCAAAACCATCCAGACTCAAATCCAGATTCCTTTCTGCTGAGATTTGCGTCTCATAATACCGCCTCCTGCCCTTGACCGACTGGGAGGCGGGCCCAGAAGTGAGGCAGGCAGAGAGCCAAGGGTCAGGTTTATCGCTGACAAGGTCATTGAAGATCATGCCCCGGGCCTGCCGAAGGGGTGGGCTTCTGATCCCCCTCCACTGAACGTTCTCCCCCTTAAAGGAGGCCTGCTTGTAATCACTCCTTTGGCCTTCCCCGGGGAAGTGGCTTCCCACGGCGCCTTTCCACCTGGGCCTGTGCCTTTACACTCATTTTAACAAGGTGGCCTTTGTCCGTCCTCCTGCATGGGGGCCTTTATGGATGTTGATTATCTTCTTGCAATTGGTTGCGTCTATTTACATGTTAATGGCGTCTTCTGATAAAAATGATCTTAAGTTTTAATGGAATTAAAGGACCAGTCTTTCTTTTCTGAGGTTAGTGGATCTTGCATCTGCTTTGAAACATCTTTCCAATATTGAGACATTGCCCTGTGTTTTCCTCGAACAGTTTTTGAAGTGTGGCGTTTCACATTCTGTTCTTACATTCAAGAGTTTGTTTTCTCTGTGTGGTGTGAGGTATACATGGAGATGTTTAGATTCAGTTTCTTTTTGTTTCTAATCGAAAACACATTATTTCAATGTCATTTATTAGAGTTCCTCAGGGATCAAATACGTTCACTGTCCCCAGCCACCTCAGAGCTGTGGGTCTGCTTCCAGGTTTTCTGTTCTGTCCCTGTGATCTGCTTGGCCACCTTGGCACCACAGTCACACCATATGAATTATGACAACCTAGAAATGACACAGGAACATGAAGAAGACGTGAAGAATCTGTCACAATCCTGGGAGGGAAAGGTTATCTGCCTCAAGTTCTTTGGCATTTCCTTTTCATCTTCTGTGTGTACGTCTATTCAGGAGAGATTTTAATTTTTATCTTCCCCGAGCCTTTGAATTTTCACTTACCCCTTGGAAGGAAAATGTGTTCATTTTTTTCTTACATTTTGGTGCGTATTTGCACCTGCTGTGAGTTTCTGTTTTTATGAGGAGAAAGAGGTGAACAGAGCAGTACCATTTTTACGAGAAGCTAAACAGTGTTTTCATGTAGGGAGAAATTGCGTTTCGAAACCACGTACACACACGCAGTTCTTTTCCTGTTGATAAAGGAGCAGTACCAATACATGGAAAGCTTTGGGACATCCACACAAAACCGTGACCCACAGGTACCTGAGACCCATGGGTGTAGTCAAAGTCTAGACATCATTTCCTCAAGCCCCCGTAGATGGGAGCAAGCCATCTGCTCCCTGGGGTCACCATGCTGCTTACTTCAGAAACAAACAATGACGGGAAAGCACGTGGAGGCCTTTCCTTCTGCAGTGGGCCAGGGGCTCTGGAGAAACAGTGGTTTCCCTGGGTTCTGAGTCCAGAGGGGCCGACCCTGGAATCTGCCCGGGCAGCGTGGGCAGCTGGGGTGTTTCTGGACAGGGAGGTCATGCGTCAATTGCGCTTGGGAGGCAGGTTAAAGGTTTGTCATTCATTCAGACTTTACTTCCTTCTCCAATTTGACAGCAGGATTCCCGGCCTCATTTCATCTCCAAATGATCACCGAGTCTGTCGGGTCATGTCAGGGGAGGGTGCAGAAATGCAGAGCACCTCACTTTGATTGCCAGTAGCGGCAGGGTCTCCTGCTGGGGTTGCCAGAGACGGGGCCCCCTGGTTCCTCACACAGCTTCCCACTTGGATTTCACTGGGTATTTATTAAGTCCTGCTTGCTTGGCTTCTGGTGGCGTGGAAGAAGGGCTGTTTACGCTTTTCGGTGCATTTATTCAACATCAGATGTTTTAACCGAAGCAGCTTCAAGCTCTGCTGCGTTTCTTACGCCCCATGGCACCCTTGGAGCACGTCCAGCTCTGGTGCCGCCCCGCAGAGAGGAGAGGGAACTTGGCAGCTCATGTCTTGCCTGACTCAGGGGTCTGGTCTCTTCTCCAGCATTCAAGTCCGCATGGACTGGGTGCCGAGCCCACAATGCACCTGCCCAGTGGGGTGCCCGTGGTGCCCAGCTCACTCTCCCCAGGGCATTCTGTATGGAACTTCCCTAATTGTGGGAAAGCCACTCCTGCGCCTTATCCAAGATCATCCTGCAAACAGTGCCTGCCCCCCATGGGTTCCAGTTGTGCCTTAACCTTACAGGCCGCGCATCTCAGGCTGTGGGCGTCCGAACAAGCCGGGATGGGACCAGGAATGCGCGTTACCAGCAGGTCCCCGGGGGTCTGATGCTGCGGGTCTGGGAGCCCCACTTGGAGAACTTCTGTGGAAGCCACAGAGCCTTCGTCTCCATCGAGGTTAGCCACTGAGGATACCGCTGTGAACAAAACAGGGGTGGCCCTTACGATCATGAAGCATGTTTGTTATAATGGAGGAAGGTGGAGAAACTGAGAATATGATGCAGGAAGCCTCACTTGGTCTGAGACTACAATTCAGGAAGGCTTCCTCGCAGAGGTGGCTTTTGAGCTCTGACTTGAGAAACAGATTGGAGTTTGTGAGACTGAGGGGTGGACAGAGCTGGGAGAAAGAAGTGTTAGTGAGAGGGCAGAGCCCTAGGGAAGGTGCTGGCGTGGTCCACTCAGGACCATGGGACAGCCAGTGGATGGGCGTGACCCACACTGGACCACGGGACAGGGCGTGACCCACTCAGGACCACGGGACAGCTAGTGGATGGGCGTGACCCACACTGGACCACGGGACAGCCAGTTAATGGGTGTGACCCACATTGGACCACGGGACAGCCAGTGGATGGGCGTGACCCACTCAGAACCACGGGACAGCCAGTGGATGGGTGTGACCCACTCAGGACCACGGGACAGCCAGTGGATGGGTGTGACCCACACTGGACCACAGGACAGCCAGTGGATGGGTGTGACCCACACTGGACCACGGGACAGCCAGTGGATGGGCGTGACCCACTCAGAGCCACGGGACAGCCAGTGGATGGGTGTGACCCACACTGGACCACAGGATAGCAAGTGGATGGGTGTGACCCACACTGGACCACAGGACAGCCAGTGGATGGGCGTGACCCACTCAGAACCACGGGACAGCCAGTGGATGGGTAGGTGGAAAGGGAGGTGCTCTCAGGACTGGTTTTGAAGGGGAAGCCATTAAAACCCCACAGAGGGTTAAACCAGGAGTGGTGTAATACCTGTTTTGTTCATTTACATTTGTTCATTTATAAATCACGTCCTGTTTGGAACGGTTTCCAGTGCCTAACACGTTAGGTGCACAAGGACACTTGGATGCCCAGTGAGCTCCACACATACCAACTTCCCCCAGGTGGTGAACGGAAGCCCCTACGCATGTGTGTTCATGTGTGTTGACAGCTAGAGCTTTTGAGGATATCCCTGTGTCATACATGTGCTGGTGGCACAGTAATGGAATAGTCGGGGTGCAGAACACTCGGCTTACACAGTAGAAGGACCTGCCAGTCAGTGCTCCACTTCCTCGGGCCAATGGCATCTGATGGCACTGCCCTGCGAATAACACTGCAGTGCTGGCCCCGGAAGCAGTCGGTCATTGAAATGCGACATTAGGCTGATTTGGAGAAGGCATAATTTTGCCTTCGTCAGTCAGGCGGGACTGTGATTGACTGCTGTAATTTTAGGTTCGTAGCCATCCTGCCAGTGTCCAGCCCTGAACTATTCCCCATTCCCCCTTTGCCCGGAGGCCCTTCTGCCCTCCATGGGAGGGAAGGGGTGGGGAGCCGTGGAGGTCCAGGGGCAGTGGCACTGGAAACAGATTTCGCTGTCATGGTGGCGATGGGGCTGCTGTCCCCACCTGCCTCGTTAGCGTGTTTGGAAGAGCAGCAAACTCAGAAGGAGGGAATGTACCAGCGTGTTCGGGGTCTTGGGCAACATACGACTTCAGTGATAGGATTCTTCCCTTGTACTTACGAGGAGTTTCTTAGGACAAACATCACAGTCACACAGCGTGGCATCTGACGTATTTTAATAATTTGGAGAAAGTAAGATCTCATCAGCAGTTGATCTCACCTCTCCGTTTTAGTGCCTGGGTGGAGGGGGGAGCATGTCATAGTCCCCAGATAGAGAGGGACGATGGCCTGAGGACTATTTCTGGAAAGAAAAGTGTGTCGGCCTCAGTCATCCCTTTGTTGAAAAATAAGGAGAGGGGCCCTACCTGGTGTGGCTCAGTGGATACGCGCTGGCCTGTGAACCCAAAGGTTGCTGGTTCGATTCCCAGCCAGGGCACATAACCAGGCTGCAAGCCAGGTCTCCAGCCAGGTCTGTAGCTGGAGGCAGGCGAAAGGCAGCCATACATGGATGCTTCTTTCCCCTTCTTCCTCCCACCCTGCCCTTCTCTCTAAAAATAATGAATAAAATATTTTTTTAAAAATAAGGAGAGGGCCACCCACCTCACTGGATTTTAAGACTTAGTGAAATTTACATCTCTGAGCTGGTCTTGGGCCTCCTAAGGTTTCTTCTGAAACAGAAGCTATTATTATTATTGTTATTACTGTAATTGTTGCTGTAATTTCCCCCCCTATGATGTATCAGCGGGTCAAGTGCCTTGTCCTCCACATTTCTGATCTCTGTAAACTGCTTAAATTGACAAGACTGTTATTCAAGACCTAGTTCTGGAAGATGCTCTGCATTCTGTTAACTACCGCAAGTCCAGACAGAAAGGGAGGAGATCTTGATTACACCTCTTATTGGGAATAACGGGAAACAATTTTGCGTCCGTCTGTGATCCACGAAGCTGATTTGTGTTTTAAAAGCCCACTCTGGCTGCTGCAGAAGATAGATTAGGGTGCAAAAGCTGCAGCCTGGCTAGGAGGCTTTTGTGCTGGGCCAGGAAAGGGATAATGATGTCTTGGCTCAGGTTTGCAATAAGTAAGTGGAACGTTGATGGATTGAGATACGTTTGTGAATGTAGAACCAGAGTATGGGTTGGGCCTCATGGGCAAGAACTAGGAAGGCTGGCCTGCAGAGCATGAGGGATTCTTAACTGTTAAAATGAGCCCCACAAAGTCCAGGGCCCTTCCTTGCGCAGAAATTTGGGGGCCAATGCCCTCCCTGGAGCTGTCCAGGGTGCTGAGTGTTCCCTCTTTTGTTCATCCCTCCGGCGGCGCGGCTTTGTGCCAGGGACTGCGATAAAATGGAGCACGAACGGGAACAGCTCTTCTGTGATAAATGACAGGTATGCAGGAAACCCCGGGACAGAATGACACATGCTGAGACAGAAAGTACGGAAATGGGGCCCCTAGGTCAGCCAGCTGCAGTGAGACGCAGCTTTCTGGTGAAGGTGGCCTCTGCTGAGGACTGAAGGGGGAGGAACGGGTGTCCGCACTAGTGTTGAGTCCAGAAGGTGGAGTCTGATTCGTGAACAGCTGGCAGTAACAGAAACATAACATGCAGGCGGCCAAGTGGTTCGAGTCAAGGCTAGGAAGACAGGGAGCGGGTCACCAAGGACCTGGTAGGTGGGGCTTAGGAATTCAGGTTTCAAGTAGCCCCCCAAAAGGGATTGCTCTGAAAACGCCATCCTGTAAGGGGTTGATGGGGGGAGAAGCTGTGCTTCCCTCTTCCTGCCTCTCAGTCCCTATTGGATTTCCGAGCGATTGGGTTTCTCACACCACCTGTGCCTCCTTTGTAGCTGGCGTGTTGCAGGTGAACGGGGCTCAGGACGGGTCTGGCTCCTCTTTTCTCCCTGGGTGGTTTGCCCCCTGGGAGCTGTGGGTGTCCTTCTCACTGTTACTTCCCGCTTCCACCAGGATGGTGGGTTCAGAACCTTCCCCGCAGGTGCAGTTCCTCTAGTGATGCACTTCCAGTGTGTGCCATTGGGAGGCGGTATCAGGCTGTACCCCCATACCCGTAGACGATGCATTATTCCTCACGTCAACTTCACCGCCTGAAGATGCATCCGCTGTTTCCAGCGGCCCTGTATTCCTGAGATGTGAAGGAAGGAAAGTTGGACCAAATTCCCCAGGGCAGAGGTGGAGCCCTCGGTGCCTGTGTTCCAGGCTCAGAAGGACGACTGGGTTCACTGAGGGGCACCACAGAAGAGGGAAGACGCATTTGGGTGGCAGGTGTGGCAGATGCCCATGGTGCTCGGCTCGCATGCCTGCCTGCTGGGGTCCCTTTACCACCTGTCTGCCCACCATGAGCTTCCTTCCAGCTTGCCAGTACCAGACACCTTTTGGGGGAGCTGCTCTCAGCCTTCCGGAACCTTCTTTGCCTGATGTACATAAAGCTGGAATTGCCTAAGAATTCTGTCCTCCTGGAGATACCTGGGGGCAGGTGGGTGAACCCCCCAGGTCCCTTGTGCCTCCATCAGGGGTGTTTACGGAGTGGGTCACATGATCTCCAGAGCGCCCCCCAGAGGCCACTGTTGGGGTTTTGCTGGCTCTTTCACATGTCCTTGGCCTCTTCCTTCCGGTCCCACTTCTCTGCTCCCTGTTTTCAGATAAATCCTCACCTCAAGGCCAGCTTCTGGGGAATCAAACAAAGCTGGGAATAATCACTGATAATATTTATATCAGAGTCCTGAGGATTAAGCACAATAATGCTTGTAAAGGAATTTACTTTATGCTTGATATAATCTGAACATGGAGGCATTGTTAGCTAATATTTTCTTTTCTGTGAGATTTTAGAAATATTTGTTGGAGATGCTCATGGTCCTGCATGTGGTTATCAAAAATACAGTTTTGGTCAGTGGTCTCAAAATGTTTGGTTTCACGACCCCTCACACCCCTAAGAATTCCAGGCAACTTCAAAGAGTTTTGTTTATGTGGGTTTTTAATCTATCAACATTTACAGTTTTAGGAATGAAAACTGAGACATCAAATACATGTATGTTTAAATTACCATAATAAATGCCCTATGTGTTAACATGAATAACATTTTAATTAAAAAATACATATTTTTGCCCTGGCCAGTGCGGCTTAGTTGGTTGTGGTATTGTCCTGAGCTCCACAAGGTTGCAGGTCCGATCTCTGGTCAAGGCACGTGTGGAGGTTGGGGACTGGGTGCCGATGGGAGGCACTGGTCACTGTTTCTCCCATCTCTCTCTCTCTCTTTCATCAATAAATGTATCCTTCAGTGAGAATAAAAATCTCTTAAAAACACCTATTTTTCCCCAAATAAAATATAGTGAGAAAGTGCCACTATTTTACATTTTGTAAACCTCTTGAACATCTGGTTTCACTGAAAACAGCATTTTCATATAGGTTCACACATCAGTCCACTGCAGTGCGACGCGTGGGTTAAGGGATATGGAGAAAATGTGATCTCACTGAGATAGGTAGTTGGAGGAGGGAGGAATGTTTTGTTAGCCTTTTAATATTGTTTTGAATGTTCTCCTTTGATAGTATTCCAAAAGACAATGAGTGGTATTTCCTTAGAGAATAGTTGTGATATGGGATGTGAAACTATGTTAATTACCTTTTCGTATTTTGTTTCTTATAATTCCTTAGTCTGTCTTGAAATTGAAGTGAACCTTTTATGTGATTTTGGAACATAATACAATTTGGGAAAAGAATCGCCAATTTATTCAGGCATTCTAAATGTTGGCACACCTCATTATACAATATTTTAAAATCATACTTATTTACTTTCATTAAAAAATGTATTGTCGTTGCATTTCATTCATCCCATTTTATCCCCCCACTGCTCTTCCCTAAAACTGTATTTATTGATAACACTACCAAACTCATCAGAAACATCTTTAAGTATTGGAAAGCTATTGAACTTATGTGACAGGCACAAGTTTTCTAAAAGTGCAATTTTCTCTTGAAAACTCAAATTTTATCATTGGCAACAAAGAGAAGTCAGATGATTTCCCCGAAGAAGCAGGGTTATTTCATTTATCTCCAGGTTTGTAGGTCAGACGGTCTCTGAGCCCAGTTTCCCGTGAGCAAAAGTGTTTGGTTCAGCTGGCAACCTAATTGCCTAAGTGTTTTAGTTTTTGCTTTTCGAGAGAGAAGTGCTTCGTGCAGACTTCTCACTCCGTCACGCAGAATATTAAAAGGACTTACATACCCAGGGATATAAACTTAATAAAGCTAACAATTCTTCCTGCTTCTCCAACACCATCCTTGGGTGAAATTGGTTTTTCCCATCACGAGTGTGTGGCCATGAGAAACCCAGCGGCTGCTGCTGTGTTCAGGGCGTTGACTTGTGTGAAGGTGCCCTGGGTGTTGGCCACCGCCACATCGCGGTGGTGAGAACACACGGCTGTGTCAGCACCGCCGGGGCGGGGTGTTCTCATGAGGGGCATTGTGGGTCAGGGGGGCTGGGACCAGGGCGCGTGCCCAGCCAGTGTGGACACGCATCCATCTGTTAGAAGTGCAATCCAGCCGCTGGCTAGGCTCCTTCATCTTCGTGTTTGCCGCTGGCCTGTCATTCCAAGGGCTGCTGTGCTGTTGGAAACTGGAAATGCTGCGCTTTCTTTGGCTGACTTTTCACCCGGCGGGCGCCCCTGCTGTCAACTGAGTAAATTAGGGGACCGGCCTCCATGTGGCCATTGGAGCCGCACCCCGGCCGGTGGAACTCAGTCCCTTTCCCTGTAACGTGCCTCAGTGGCCTTCTCAATTATAGTTTGAAAATCAGTAATAAGCAATTTTTTTTTTTTTTTTTTTTTTACTTTTTAAAGAACGTTTTTATCTATGTTTAAAATACTTAGGTCCTTTTCCTTTCAATGGTTGATCTCAAAGGATGTCACCATTTATGCGGCCGGCACTGCGGTACTTTTCCAAAATATCCCCTAATGCGCAATAAGATTCATGATTAATATTTTCTTGTTTGTAGTTTTGTTTGTCTCCTACCTAAATCCTTGGGAGAAGATCCTTCCCTTTCGTGAGTCAGACCTCAGTGAGTTCATCTTTTTCAGCATCTGTGGGCGTAGGTGATTTAGCTGTGGTCTGAGGGGGCGAGGAGTCTAACTCGAAGGTACATTTATTTTAAAAGTCAAGTTTTACTAAGTGATAAAGTAATGGTTTTAGGTAAGATTTAAATTTTTATATTTTTATTTTCTAGGAACTTTTAAAAATATTTAATTTTTAGAAAGGGGGAAGGGAGGGAGAATAAGAGGGAGAGAAACATTGATGTGAGAGAGAAATATCCATCAGTTGCCTTTCATACATGCCCCTAACTGGGGACTGACCCGGCAACCCAGGCGTGTGCCCTGACCGGGAATTGAACCAGCGACCTTCCAATTTGCCAGACGATGCCCCACCCACCGAGCCACACTGGTCAGGGCTAGACACTATTTGGAAATTGTTTTCTAACGCAGGGAATGCCAGGATTTCAAGGTTTCAGAGAGCGAGTAGGCACAACCAAAAGTGGCCACTGTGAAATTCTAAGAACAGACTGAGATCATCTTTGAACATGGATATAGTTACACCTCAAACCTACCATGGAATTAGAAAACCCCACGAAACACAAGGTCATATAAGGATGCATTCATTTTCATTTGACACATCACATATAATACAGCTTCTGGGAAGCGCTATTCTACGCTCATGAGAACATAAAAGTTTTGGCCAATAAAGTCCATAATAATAAATATCATATAGTTTGACTTGTAGACACTCCGACAGGAGCTTGGAGGTCCCTGGGGGAACTCACTTTGCAAACTGCTGGTATAGACCTTAGAATACGCTGTTGGGCTAGGGGCGTGGTGTTTCAGAAGCATCTGCACGCATGTACCGCGTGAAACACTGAGTGTGGGGTGTGGCCCGGAGCACTCAAGAGCCATTAGCTGCTCTCACTACTGAGGGTGGATGAATCCACAGAACATTTCCTCCTGAGGCCATCTGAGAATAAGGTAAGAAAAGTACTCGGATGGAACCTTCCGGAACCCCCGTACCTAAAGAGTGGGTTAGCAAGAGCCTAATGGAATGGTAGAAGAGGGGAAACAGTGCCTGGTGGTCACAATGATGGGTGGAAAGCTGTCAACCGATGTATCTGAATAGACGTTTCTGGAGACAGACTGAAGAAAGCAGATGATCAGGCAAGCCTGCTGATGTGGGTACAATGCCTGGGTCCCCCAGAGTTCCCTCGGGGCTGCTCAGCCATGTGTCGTGGCCCCTGCCAGAGTGAGGACCCACAGGTATGAGAAACTCCGCTGTCACTTACAAGGATTCTTGGCCCCCTCACGTGTCCCTCCCACACCTGCACTTCCTCATCCCACCTGTGCTTTCCTAAGTGCCAAGAGGTGATTAAGGGATGTGCGCCCTGCCCCGGCTGCAGACCAGGCGTGGGGTGCATCAGTGGAGGGTGGGTGCTGTCAAACGCTGAGACGAAGCAGTCCTACTGGCACCCTCCGCTCTCTGTACCTTGTCACTGATCCCGTAGGAAGCTCCTCAGTGAGCCTGGTTTGCAGGGGGGAAGCGAGATGCAAACCAAGAGGGAGACAGAGGAGGGTCCAGAATCTCCAGGAACCGACAGGGAGGTCCAGCCCGAAGGCAGCCTAAATTCTGCAATCCTGAAAGGGCGTCCTCTGGCCAGGCTTGGTCACATGCGGTCCCTGAGCCACTTTGTACAACCAGGGGTGGGAGGCCATCTGATTGGCCAGCTTGGCTGTCATTCGTGCCAGCTCCCTACTGCTGTACCAGGGCGGGCCCTTGGGTTGGCAGGCCCTCCAACAGGAGCAGGGACTGGGGTGCATTGGCGGTGTACTGGGAACATGGGCCATCCCTGTAGCAGCCGCCAGAGAGCCAGGTGTGCTTCCCTTGGGCCACCTGCTCCAGGCTGCCTGAGGGAACGGGTAGGAGCATCTCTCGAGGAATTGAATGAAAATGCTGTGCGAACATGGAAAACGTGGGCAGATGTTCGTCATTGATGTTCTGCTCCCATTCATCCATTATTGTGGGGGTTCACAGGCTGGGGATGAATGAGAATGACCCAGGCTTCTTCAGCAAGGTCTACAGGCCCAGCGGGGTTCACTGTCAGGAGTGAAGGCTCTTGGAACTTTCTATATCCTCTTTCAGAAGAGGGCCTCCTTCCCTTTTTGTGTGTGTTTAGTGGCTGTTTAGACTTAGCCTGCATGACTTCCCTGTTCTGCATTTTAAAACATTTCCTAGAGTACTGTGCTTTTTAGTTTTTCTCATTAACCTGTGAAGTTCTTTGGCAACCTGGATATTCATGTTTTATCAGTCAGATACATTGAAAATATGTTTTTCAAGTTCTGTGGTTTATCTTTTTACTCTTTGATGGGTGCCTTTGAATAGATAGAAGTTTTAGTTTTATTATAGTCAAATTTCTCAGTCTTCTCCTTTATTGTTGGCTTTGTTGGGGTTTTTTTTTTGTGTGTTTTTCTTCTCTGACCTGCAAATGCCAAGTGCCACCTCTGTCATTTGTTGTTTGCGGATGTGTCTGGTCTATTCCTCCCAGTCTCTCTCTAATTATACCACTGTAATAAGTTTTAAGTTCTGGTTGGTAAGTTGTTCCATCCTGTTTGTCTTCAAAATCTGCCTTGGATAGCATCCCTGTGTTTTTCCACGCAGGCTTTACAATCCATTTGTCAGGTTCCATTAAAGCTATTGGGTTTTGACAGGGAACACATTGAACTTATTGATGAATTTGAGGAGAGCTGACATTTTTATGTTATTGAATTTGTGAACATGGAATTTCTGTCTGTTTATTCAGGTACTGTAAAACACAATATCTTTCCTCAAAGTATTGTCATTTTCTCCATAAACAATTGCAGGACTTACTCCTAGGTAACTTTTTGTATCTTTTTAAAAATATATATATTCTGTTTATTGCTGATGAGTAGAATGCAGTTTATTTCCTTTATTGATCTGATATGCAGAAATGTTCTAATCATTGACATTACGTTATCTTGGGTTTTTCTGCGTAAGCAGGCACATCATCCATAAACAGTGATGGATTTGTTCTTGGCCCCGAGAACCAGGCTTGGTTCACACAGTAGGTGCTCAGAAAACGGACATCCACCGAGTGGATGCCCAAAGCTGGTGGGGTCAGGATCACATCATGGCTCAGGGCCCAGCTGTCTGCAGCTGCCAGGATTCCGACTCTGACTCCACCACCTACTAACTGCAGGTCTCAGTCAAGTTACCTCCTTCCCATTCGTAAAGCACATGTCTTACAGCTGTGTAAGGGTGTAGTGAGTCGATAGTGCTGACTGCCTGTTCCCTGCCCTGTAATTTCCAGATCCTCTCTCCTTCTTTCCAGCGCTCTTAGTGCGATGGGCAGCGCAGCAGAGGCTGGGAAGAGTGCACCTGCGGGAGGGGACGCTCTGGTGGGGCAGAAAGGTGCACTAAGGGAGGCAAGTGGAATGCCACCAAGTGTGGAGCACACGATTTTCTGCAAGTCTCCATCCAGCGAAAAACATGGGAGCTTCTAGATGCCTCCCGGTTTTACCAACAGTGCTGATTAGCAATACCCTCAACAAGTGCCCATTGTACATGTCACAGGCATTTGCTGAGCTCCTGCCTTGTGCCAGACCCTGGCTGGGCACTGCAAGGTGGGAGATGTGGCCTGAAGGAGTCACAGCCAGTAACGGGGTGACCAGGCAGTATCATCAGCACGGTCACTCAGCCCAGAGGACCCAGAGCCTAAGTGCCTGAGCAATCTGGAGAGGCTTCTTGGAGGAGGGGCCATTCTCTCCGGTCCTGCTGGAAGAGCAGGGGCCCTCTAGGCTGCCAAGTTTCGAGGGGCCATCTGTACAGGGGGAGAAGCGTGAGTGGCATCTGGGAGCCCAGAAGGTGAACAGCATGTGAGGGAAGGAAAGGCACCCGGCACATCACATGGGGAGGTGGGACCCCAAACCAGAGAGGAGGCTTGACCTGCACCTGGGAAGTAGACCGAGGTGAAAATGAGCGAACGTGAGGTTAGGGGGGCCTCCTGAGGGGGTGGTGGGCGTCAGCCTATAGGGAAGGGGACAGAGGAGGGGCAGGGTCGCACAAGTGATGTTTTAGTGACCGTGGTCCAGCCTGAAGCTGGCTCAGCATTATCCAGGCTTTTATACCCCCAGTCAGTGGCGGGGGGCTGCCCCAGGAACGGGGGCCACCTGCCATGGGCTGTCCCAGCAGCGGGGAGCAGTCCGCGGTCCTCTAAGGGGTCCGGTGGTGGATCCCAGTCTCCATTGCCGCAGCGGTGCAGGAAGTCTTCATGGGTCCTTTCATGAGGCGTAGCACGTGTCCTGCAGGCTACAGAGAGCCATCCGCAGTCCATGACCAGGGAAAAGACATGCAGGCTTGTATGTCAGGAGACTGACATGTATCAGCTGCAGGAAAAAGGAAGCTGTGGGTGTCCACCTTCACCCTGGTCACACCAAGCTTGCGTTTTTACTCAGGGGGAAGTGGAAGTTCAGAGAGGTTGAGTAACTCACCCAGAATCACACAGCAGGAAAGAACCAAGCCAGGAACGAGGCGCAGTTGTACAAGCTTGCAGTTCTGTGCCGTCTTAGGAACTGGCCAGTGGACAACAGCTGAAGCGCAGCGGATGTGCAGAAGGGAGTTGCTGTTCGGCTGTCCTGCTGCTGCCGCTGGCAGTCAGGGTCCCTCGGAGCCGGAGCAGGTGGTGGGGTCCCGGTTTAGTGCCTGTGCTCCATACCAGTGCAGACATCCTGCACCACAGCGTGAGCATCAAGAGGCTTCGGAAATCTTTTGAATTAGGGCAGTGTTACTTTTTTTTTTTTTAAGATTTTATTTATTTAGAGAGAGAGAAAGGGAGAGAGGCAGAGAGGGAGAGAGACATCCATGTGTGGTTGCCTTCCACCTGCCTCCAGCTACAGACCTGGCTGGAGACCTGGCTTGCAACCTGGTTATGTGCCCTGGCTGGGAATCGAACCAGCAACACTTGGGTTCGAAGTCTGGTGCCTTATCCACTGTGCCACCAGCCAGGGCTTAGATTTTTATTTGTTGCATGAAAATGAGTAGAAACCAAACCTTTCCAGTCAATTCCAAGTTGACTCTTCCTTTTTCCCAGCAGGTTATTTCAGTCTTGGCCCCACACGGAGCTATTTTTATATAATGTGATTGTTGTAGACTTTGCATTTTTGTCCTTTTTATTTTTCATGGATATTATGTCGCAAGGGTCGTCTCTGTAACTGCACAGTATTAGTTTTAATAGCAGTATACTTGTTCCATAACGTGGATGGACCAACACACATCAATACCTACCATTCTCTCGCTGTGAGATAATAAGATTGAAGTTGACATTTGGTACCGTATAAAATGATCATCCATGGACACAGACATTTCTCTTATTTTACTTTTGTTCTTTAAGGCACCTTTCTAGATCTTATTACTGCATAGAAAGGATAGGGGGATGGGCGATGTTAGCCTATGAGACACATACATGTAGTTTCCTGATAATATCGTACATCGGCTTTAAGTAGGCTTAGGATTTAAATCAAAGATGCTACTGTGCATTTTGTTAATAATTTTCTTAATTACCGAACATTAGCAATACTAAAAGCATCCACAGCATTTGGAGGCAAGTTATCGTGCTTGGATTTTGACAAAACATAGTCACAGCTGGCTTACGGTCTGCCCCTGGTGACATTAACTTTTTGAGACAATTATAAAACTCCCTTTGCATATAATGTGGGGTTAAAGGAACAGTTATTTTCAGAGCTGCGCGGAGTAAGTCCTCAGGGAAGGGGCAAGGGTAAAAGGGTTAGGTCTGGTTGCAGAGAAGATCTTAATTAATGATCTGAAAGATCCCAGTGCAGCTGGTTAATTAAATTCACAGATGGGACTTGGCTGAGGGGGGGGGGTGACCTCAGGGGAACGGTGGAGGAATTGGATAAAGAACTCTGGCGATCATGGGGCAACTCGCAGTGAAAGTGAAAATTTGCCGCAGCCTGGAGCCAGAACGGGATTAGCTCGGGTTGATCCCATTTCGCCCAGCGGCAGCTGGTTCTTCGTGAGGTTTGCTTCCGGACCGAGTCCAGGGCAGCCTGGGCGCAGGTCACCTCCCACCACCCTTGCCAGGGGCAGCAGTTCCCCTGGCACCTCCAGGGTCAGTGTCCTGTCCGTAGGCTCATGATAGTCAGGCCAACGGCCAGGTGAGTAAGAGGACCAGGGCGAATCTTCTTGGTTAACGCCGCAGTCCCCCGACTTACAATTCCTTTTCAACCTCTAGCGCCTTTGGCAGGAGCTTCTCCGTGTATTTTCCCCACTGCCGAGTAGGTTAAATAAAAGCCAAGCACAGGGCTCCCTAGCTCATCCATCAGACTCCTTGGGGCCCGTGGGACCCCATGGGACCCCGGAGAGAGGCTGAAACCATGAAACCAGGGTGGTGTGAAATGCTTGGATGGAGGACGTGACACTGGAGTCTGTGCTGCCTGGAGAGGCCCCCATTTCCCATCATCTTGTTGAAACTGGGAGTGAGGGGGGTCTGCAGGGTGGTGGTCAGTGGGGGAGAGACGCTGGCGTCCAGATATGCGCTTAAACTCAGCTCAGCCTTGATATTTTAAAACACTGAACAGAAGAAAATGTATTTATCCCAGACAGCAGCCTTGACATCTTCCCTCCCCCCGCCCGCCTTCCCCACCTTCCTCCGCGTGGCGCCCGTCCTGTTCCGTGGAGGGTGGTGGGTCCCAGCCCCAGGGCTGCTCCGGGAGGAAAGGGTTCCGCTTCGCTCCTGTGATTCACTCTGCTCCTCTGGGAGCGGGGGGAGAGGAGAGACCGCTCACGTCTCAGGAAACGGGGCATCGGAGAGTAGCGACCTGCCCGAGGTCGCCGTGTGAGCCGGCACACGGCTGGGCCTGCAGTCAAGCTCGTGCACATATCTGGTTGGCAGCTCTGCTGATGTCTCCGCCGGTCTCAGCCGGAGTGTGGGCGATGACAAGGACACGGAGGGTGGGGACGGCAACCGGGAGACGCTTCTGCTTTTCACTGGGGCCCCAGCCCACTCTCAAGGCACCTCGTTGGTGCCACTTCTAACCTACGGGAGACGTTGACGCTGGCGTCCCTCCCAAGCCCTGTCATCTCTGGGAGGCCGTGTGGCGGCGTCCCTTTAGGGGTGAGGGTGGGGAGGAGGGCCGGCGCCCCCGACGGCTGGGGCTGTGCTGTTGGGAGGTGGCCTGGGACGTGGGCAGGACAGCAGGTGGCTGGGAGCCATTCTGTCCTGACCAGCAGCCTCGGGCACAGGGGAGGGTGAGCCCATTTCCTGCAGGGCTGTTTCTTGTTCATCAGCCCAGACAAATGCACCGTGAGGAAAGCCTTCCTTTGAAACTCGGTATTTGACTCTGCCCGGACCACCAGTCACCGTGACCGCTGCACTCACCCCTGCGCTGCACTCACCCCTGCGCAGCACTCAGCTCAGGCCCCGCCTCCTCGGAGGTGCATTCCCTGGTCGCTTGCTTCCCACTCCCCCCGGTCTGTCGGTGGTTCTCACCTGCCTGGCGCTGCCTGGATCGTCTCCTCTAAGTGGCCGTTTTCTGCTTCGCGTTGCTTGGCCATTATCCGTCACTAGACTCTAAGTTCCATGAGTTCAGAGGCTTTTGCGTCCTGTTTCCCAGACATTCCTGATACCTAGATCATTCCGTAGTGATTAAATCCATGTATTTTTTAATCTACTCTGTGTCAGAAATCAGGCCAAGGGCTTCGGTTTCTGGCCAAAATGGAGTAAGAGAGACTCGATCTAGTCTCTTTCCTGAAACAATCAAAGAAATGGGAAATTGCTTGAAGCGCACCAATTCGCTAAAGGTTATTGTAACTGTATTCTGTATGTTCAGCAAGTTAAGTGGAGGCATGGATATATAAACAAGACCTAAATCAAACTTCTAGAGGTGAAAACTACGTTGTTTGTGTTGAAAATGCCCTGGATGGGATCCACATCACATCAGACATTCCCGGAAAACAGATGAGTGAGCCTGAAGACAGTGGAGCAGATGCTCCCCAGTTCATTCCGCAAGTCCAACATTACCCTGATACACTAATCAGACAAAGACAGTACAAGAAAAGAAAGCAGAAAAAATACATTAAAAAAAAGAAATCTGTAGACCAACGTCCCTCAGGAACATAAATGCAAACAATTTTCACCAAGATTTAGAACATCAAATCCAACAATGTATAAAAAGTATAACACACCATTCCCAAGTGATACGCACTCCAAACTTCAACACTGGTTGAAAAGCAATGTAATGTGCTATATGGATAAACTTAAGGGAAAACATGTGATCATCTTCACTGATGCAAAAGCACTTGACAAAATCTCAGAAACTACAGACGTTATCATATGTAATGGAGAACGACTGATAATTTCCCCCTAAAATTTGGAACAAGACAAGGATATATACTTTCTTTAATTATTATTCTAAAATTAAAAAAAAAAATTATCGTTGTTGTATTACATCCATCCCCTTTTTGCTCTCCTCTGTCCCCTTCCCCACCCACCCACTTCCCCCCAAAGTCAGCCCACTTGTTGTCCATGTCCGTGGTTCTTCCATTACTAGTTTCTTAACTAAACTGCTCCCCTTCTTTGCCTCCTCCTCCCCCCTGACCACTGAAGGCCTATTCACTGTATTCGTGTATCTGGTTGTTTTGCTTGTTGTTTGTTTTGTTCATTATTGTCCTGTAACGGGTGAGGTCATGTGGTATTTATTATTTTTTATCGATTATGCTGTTACATTTGTTCCAATTTCTTTCCCCTTTGCCCCTCTCCACCCTCCACCCCACTCCCTGCAGCAATCCACTCCCCTTAGTTCATGTCCCTGGGTCATGCGTGTGAGCTCTTTGGCTTCACCTTTTCCTGTGTTATTCTTAACGTCCCCCTGTCTGTTCTGCACCCACCAGCTATGCTTTTTTATCCCTGTGCCCCACCCCGTGCTTCCCCTGCCCCCTCCCAGCTGACACCCCTCCAGATGTTCCCCATGTCTTTCATTCTGTTCCCTCTCGGGTTGTCTACTTAGTTTTTGTTTTTGTTTTTTTAGATTCTGTTGTTGATAGTTGTGAGTTTGTTGTCTTTTTAACATTCATAATTTGGATCCACCTTTACTGCTTCCATTAAAAGTTATGCTGGGGTGGTTAGCCAGTGAAAGAAGGCAAGAAGAAATAAAAAGCATTCTGAATGGAAAGGAGAACTATAACTCCCTTTATTTGCAAATAACATTATTATGTTGTTTACATAGCAAATCGGATAGAATCTACCAAAAATATTAGAACTAATAATTGAGCTTAGTAGGGTTTCAGGGAAGATCAATGCATAAAAATGAGTTGTGTTGCTATACGGTAGCAGTAAATAATCAGGAATTGATTTCTTAAATACTATTTATTGGGTTGTCTAAGAAGTTTGTTTAGCGTTTTCCATGTAATGGCTCTAGTAGTACTTAGTTATTTTTAACTTCATTTGAGATTGTATTGTGACAACTGTCATATCGATGTATATATTTTTTAAAAGTATCAAAATTGGTGAATTTTTGGGCAGCCATTTTAATATTGAAGATGAAAGAAAATCCACAACATTTTTAGTATACTATACTTTATTATTTCAAAGAAGGTAAAAACACAAACACAAAAAACGATTCGTGCAGCATGTGGAGAAGGTGCTGTGACTGATCAAACATGTCAGAAGTGGTTGGTGAAGTTTCTCGGTACCACTGATACTTTGGCCAAATGACTCTGTGCGGTGGGGCATCTTATGCTTTGGAAGATGATTAGCAGCACCGCTGGCCCCCTACCTACTGGAAGCCAATAACGGAAGATGGCTGGCATACTCAAAGTACCCAAATCAATCAATTGTTGGCGAGAATGAAAAATGTGTCTTTTATTTTACAGAAAACACCAAATGAACTTTATGGCCAATCCAATATAACAACATCGAAAATAGAAAATACTCAGATATGCATCCAAATAAACATGTAAAAGATGCATACACTGAATGCCACAAAATATTGCTGACAGGAAGAGGAAAGAAATAGTAAATAAATGGAGAGAAATGCCTGTTCAGAGATCTTAGGATTTAATATTGCCAAGGTGTCAGTTTTCCTCAACTTGATCCATAGATTCAGCACACTGCCAGTCAAAATCTCAGCAAGTTATTTTGTAGGAACTGGCAGGCTAACTCTAAAAATATGTGGAAATGCAAGGCTCTTGGAATAGTGAAAACAACTTTACAAGTCAAGAGCAGAGTTATAAAACTAATACCACTTGATTTCTAGGCTCATAAACATACAGTAGTAATCAAGACTGTTATATTGGCATCAAGATAGACAGATGGATCAATGACACAGAATAGGGAGTCCAATGAAAAGGAGACCCACAAATACTTGATCCACTGATCTTGGTAAGGCTCCATATGGAGCTGACCTAAGGGGGAGGCTGGGCAGATGATATTCAGATAATACCAAGAAACCAATCACATAATATTAATGGTGGTGTAAGGCCAACCGAGTCCCTGCTTAGTTATCTTTCATGTCCTTTCATTATCACAGAGAGATAGACGGTGATTTGACTCTGTTCCAATTTGTCAATGTGAATTTTATGGTCCATAATTGTTTTCCAGGTCACGATTTCAAGCGTGTTATTTTTATTTAAAACGGCCGCTAATCAGTTTGGATGCCAGTATCATCTTCTCTCGGACCATGGCTGACCCTCTCCAGGTCATGGGGGTGAGGAGGGAGGGGGCGAGGAGGCACCGTCCCTGCAGGGCTGTAGGACCCCATCCCCCTGAAGCCCCGGGGTCCTTCGTTTGCCAGCTTCCGTTCACCCTCAAGTGTGAGCTCTGATGTGGGCATGGAGACCGCCCCGTGGTGCCTCCATTGGGGTTGGCGGCCGCTGCTGCTTCAGGGCGCTTTGGAAACACGGGAGGAGCGGGTGGGGGAACAAACGGGGCAGGAGGGCTGAGCTGAGGGGTTCTGAGCAGCCCCCTGGGGGAGGGGCCCGCAGTTCACACTGAGTGCAGGTGTGGGGAGCAGGAGGGTGACTGCAGGGATAGGCAGGACCCACATTCTAGGGGCCAGAGGAGCCTCATGAAGGATTCTGAGCAGGACCAGCTTTGCAGCCGGGCCTCAGCCGCCCCGCTCATCACGTGCCCTGGCGCACCACGTCCGGCACCTGGCACAGAGGCGTCCCTTTTCACCCGAGACCAGAGTGAGAACACAGTGAGCCCACATTCTGAGACATTTTATCATTTTACTAAGTTTTGGTGCTTTTTTAAAAAGTTTACAAACTTGTTGAAAAGCGTGCCCCACTTTGGGGGTGAGGAGCCCTCGAGGTGCGTGGGTTCCGGGCGGCGCCTCCCTGGGGCCGCCACACGCCTGGGGCATCCCACATTCCCAGCGTCCCTGCTGTCAAGCCTGGAAGGAACTCCGTGCGGCTTGTGGCGTGTCATGGAGCCACTCCTTGGCTGAAGAGGAAACCAAGGGCCTGCAGTCTTTTCCTTTCATCTGTTCCTTCAACAGAATAGTCATCACATCTGCATTTTCACACTGACTCCACCTGTATCTTCTCACGTGCATCTCGTATCAACCCTGTGATTATTTTTGGTATTTTTACAATCGTCCTATTACAAAGCAGGCAAACGCAGCTCCGAGACTGGAAGCATCGCCCAGAGAGGCGCAGCTGGTGGATGGTAGGACGCGATCCCCCGTCTGCTGTCGGAACACCCAGCTCTTGTGCTTTTCCGTGGCAGCAGCCTGCCCCCCAGTGAGTGCAGGAGCCCGGGGGGGGCCCCAGTTTCCCCGTTAATTGACTCACGTAGGAGGACACTTCACGCGGAGCAGTGCCCTGGCCGTGGGCGCCAGGCCTCAACGCTGGCACCGACCGCCCCTGATGAACTTCCGTCCCACGAAAGCGCTTCGACTCCAAATCCTGGTCGGGGACGTGGGCCATTTGCAAGCCGACAGATGTGTTTGCTTCAGGCAGAGCAGAAGGAGCAGGGCTCGGGTTTGCATCGTGGGAGGATCGCGCTTCCCCTGTGTCCAGTCAGTTCATTCCTTTTTCGTTAAAATCCGGTCGGTAGGTAAGATTCGTTTTGTTAGTTTCAGGTGCACGATACAGTGATTCGGCATTTTCATACCTTACAAACGTGCTCACCCCACAACGCTAGTAATCACCCATCTCACCAGGTAAACTTACCACAGTATCACCAACTAGGTTCTCCTTCGCTTTTTCAGCCACCCCACCCCCTCCTCTCCGTATCCATCCCTTTGGCCTCTGTTTCCCTGAGCCTGCTTGTTTTGCTTTTTAAGATTCTACATGTAAGTGGCTTATTTCACTTAGCATAATACCCTCCAGGCCCATCCACGTGGTCACGAATGGTGAGATTTCAGTCTTTTTTGCTACTGTGTGGTATTCCATTGTGTAAATACACACACACGCCTCACCTCCTTTATCCATTCATCTGTTGGACCCTTGGGTGGCTTCAGTGAGCACTGCTACACTGAACATGGGCGCCTACATCCTTTCAATGTCACGATTCACTTTCTTGGGGTAAATACCCAGGCGTGGGAGTGCTGGGCCTTCTGACCTCTCTCACCAGACAGGCGCCTGGCCGCGGGTCCCCGTGCGTGGTTCAGCTGTGATGCCGAGAAGCCGATGTTGGTTCTTGGTTTGCTGATGAATGTGCTCAGCCCCGCGTCTCCTGTGTAACGTGCGGACGGACCTCCGTCCTGCCTGCCTGGCTGGGGTGAGGCTCAGCTATGCACGAGCCATCTGCTCAATGAATTCACGAGTGAGTGACCTGCGGGCCATTTTCAGTGCTTGAGGTGACGCTTGACTACGCAGCCACCACCCTGCCCATCAGCAGAGGGGACAGAGAAGTCTTGATGGGCGCTGGAGAGGAGAATCTCTGTCACACGCACAGCTGAAACCCCAAGTGTGCCGTTCGCACGTGCTGGGGCTCAAGTCTGATCGGCTCTGTTGCTGGAGAGGGGTACTGCTTGTCATAAATATTTATCATCATACTGCGTGTAATGATGAACCGAACAACGCGTCTTAGATAGACGCACAACTGCATTAAACACATGAGCAAAGGAGACAGACCAGTACACTTTCAGAGCGGTGGTTTCATATGGGGATTGGAGCAGGATGTCACCGAGGGAAGGGCCACAAAGAGGTGTTGTGGGTCATATTCTTGGGGGGGTGGGTTGTGACAAAATATACGTATAAAGTTTACCATCTTAAGCGTTCATAAGCATACAGTTTAGTGGCATTAAATACATTCTTTTTTTAAAATATTTTATTCTTTTTAGAGAGAGGGAAAGGGAGAGAGGCAGAGAGGGAGAGAAGCATCCATGTACGGTTGCCTTTCACCTGCCTCCAGCTACAGACCTGGCTGGAGACCTGGCTTGCAACCTGGTTATGTGCCCTGACTGGGAATCGAACCAGCGACCTTTGGGTTTGCAGGCCAGTGCCTATCCACTAAATACATTCTTCTTATCATGCAAATATCACCACCCTCCATCTCCAGAGTCCTTGCAGCTTGCAGGTCTGAGGCTGTACCCATTAACATTAACTCCCAACCCCCCTTCCTTCCAGCCCCTGGCAGCCACTGCCTGTCTGTCTCCGTGATTTTGACTGTGGAATCAGGCAGCATTTGTGTTTTTGTGACTGGCTTATTTCACTTAGCACAGTATCCTCAGGGTTTACCCACACTGTGGTGTGGGACCGGATTGCCTACCTTTTTTAAGCTGACTGATGAAAAGGGACTTCATTCTGTCATCTTGCAGTTTGTTTTGGGTATGCCTTATAGCTTTTTGCCCCTTACATTCCTCATTACTGTCTTCCTCTGTGTTTAGTTAATTTTTTTTTTAGCAAAACTTACAGGTTCCTTTCTCACTGCCTTTTGTGTATGTATACCCTGTTTTCTTTGTGGTTACCAGGGGGTTACATTTAACAGCCTACAGGCACAACACACTAACTCTATATTGTTTTCTACATAATTCAGGGGACTAACATTTTAAAAATATTAGTTTATGTTTTAGACACAGTGAACAAAGATGTAAATGTGGGGCATCCACACCGAAAGGGGTGGGGATGGAAATGTAAAGGAGCAGTTTATGTATGTTATTGACGTTAACTGACATACTGTCTTAAATGATGTGGAGAACAAAAAGTGGAGTTACAAACTGTTGTTACAGTACTAGCTGTTACAATTGCGTGTGTGTTTACCTTTATTCCGATCTTGATTTCTTTGTGTGATTTTAACGTACTGTCCAGTGTTCTTTCATTCACCCCGAAGGGCTCCCTTGAGCATTTCCTGCACAGCCGGTCTAGTGGTAGTGAAATCCTCAGCTTTGGTTTATCTGGGAATGTTGTTTTCTCCTCCCTCACGTTTGAAGACCTGTTTTGCTGGACAGAGGATTCCTGGGGAGAAAAGGCACAACAGTGGCCTCCTGCCTCTTTGTAAGCAGCTTGGGGATCGGAAGCACAAACCTCCAGTATCTGGAAGACATATCATGTTTGCCCTCAAGCCACGGCTTCTGCGATGTAGGTGCAGGCAGTTCTAGAATAGCGCTCAGCTCCTGCCTGGGGCTGGGGAGGGGATGGGTAGCTACTACTCTTCTCAGAGCGGAGATTGGCCAGAAGTAGCTGCAGCTCACCACCCCAGCCTTCCCCTGGAAGCCGCAAGCCTTCAACGGACCCCAGAGTTCCAGAGCGGTCACATCAGACAGGTACGACCAGGGCGATTGTTGTCTGAGTGGAGAGATGGAGTCCGTGCTTCCTACACCGCGATTCTCCCAGAATTAATTTTTAAGCAGGGTAGTTGCTACACGCGTTATGTGTTACTTATAAATCACGTTGTAGACACACATTTCTGTTCTTTGTCTGAAATATTTTTAAGTGACAACAATGAAGAACAACATAGGGACTTCCAGTCAAGACGGAGGTGCAGGTAGACAGGCTTCACCCCTTGTGCAGCCACAAGAAGAATGGCAACTAACCTCAAAACGGATAATACCCAGAATTGCTAGAAAGTCCAACTGTATGGAATTCCAACCACCAAGGACTTAAAGAAGCCACGTTCACCCAGATGGGCAGGAGGGGCAGAGAGGCAGGGAGATGCGATGTGGAGCAGAGAGGTGGTGGTCGTACAATGGGTGGTCCGCATTCACGTGAGGAGGATAAAAATCCAGAGGGACACCCTGGGAGCGACTGATCCCAGCCCAGGCCAGACCACACAGCCCAGGGTTCTGGTGCCGAGAAGATAAGCCCCGTAACCTCTGGCTGTAAAAAAACAGTGGGGGCTGGGGTGGCGGAAGAAACTTCTGGTTTCTCAGGAGAGTCCATTTAAAGGGCCTGCACAGACTTAGAATGGACGTAAACCCACCAACTCTGGCATTCCCACCAGGTCAACAGATGGAAGGGTGCCCGTCGCAAATAGGAAGTAGATGATGTGACTGGAAGTGGGGCGAGTGCCAGGCAGACCTCCAGAAGCCTGGCAGCAGCACTGTCCCCTCCCCAAACCCACCCCTCGCAGAGCCACAAAGCAACGAAGCAGGTGGTCCCACCCTGGTGAATTCATAAGGCTTCGTCCCATGCAACCTAACAGGTGCATTAAGACGGCGTCAAACAGCTCTACTCAATACACAGAAATAAACACAAGGAGGCTGCCAAAATGAGGAGACAAAGAAATGCAGCTCAGATGAAAGGACAGAACAAAACCCCAGAAAAAGAACTAAATGAAATGGAGATGACCAACCTATCAGATGCAGAGGTCAAAACATTCCTGATCAGGCTGCTCAGAGAACTTACTGAATAGGGCAACAACATTAAGGAAGGAATGAAGGTTATACTAAGTGAAATAAAGAAAAATCAATAGGGAACCAACGGTGAAGGGAAGGAAGCCAGGATTCACATCAAAGATTTGGGACCCAAAGAAGAAATAAACATTCAACCAGAACAGAAAGAAGAAACAAGAATTTAAAAAAATGAGGATTGGCTTAGGAACCGCTGGGACATCTCCACAATGACCAACAACCAAGTCATAGAGATGCCAGAAGGAACAGAGGAAGAGCAAAAAAATGAAAACTTATTTGAAAAATGACGACAGACAACTTCCCTAATTAGGCGAAGGAAGTAGACGTACAAGTCCAGGAGGCACAGAGAGTCCCAAACAACTTGGACCCAAAGAGGACCACACCAAGACACATCATAATTAAAATGCCAAAGGTGAAAGATGAAAAAAGAATCTTAAAAACAGCAAGAGAAAAGCAGAGAGCTACGTACAAAAAAGTTCCCATAATATTATCAGCTGATTTCTCAGAAGAAGCTCTGCAGGCAAGAAGGGCCTGACAAGAAGTATTCAAAGTGATGAAAAGCAAGGACCTACAACCAAGATGACTATCCAGCAAAGCTGTCATTCCGAATGGAAGGGCAGATAAAGTGCTTCCCAGACAAAGTAAAGCTAAAGGAGTTCATCGTCACCAGGCCATTATTACATGAAATGTTAAAGGGACTTATGTAAGAAAAAGAAGAAGATGAAGGCTATGAATATTAAAATGACAACAAACAGCTATCAACAACTGAACATAAAAAAACATACTACGCAAACAACCAGGTCAGAGACAGAATCAGGCCTGAAGGGCTCTCAGCTAGGTGGGGAGCATGTTGGTTCCTCCCTCACTCCACATTCTTCTTCCCCATTCCTTCCATCAGATTTGCTTTGTTGGCCACAGCAAAACCTTTAGACGCATGCAAGATAGAAATAAAATCATTAGACCTCGGGAGCAATGTTCTGCATTGACATAGGTAGATGGCAGTTCGCGGTCTGCAAAGCCCTGCTGTGTCACAGGCAGGTTGGGAGAAGGGGGCTTCGACCTGCAGCTCACCTTTGCGCCACCTCGATGCCTCCTGCCCCAGACCACCATGACTTCTCATGTGGCCCGCAGGAGGCAGGTGGACACTACCCCGCAGCCTGCAACCGGCCTCAATGTACATATTTAGCCGTCAGGCCTGCTGGACTCCGGGCAGCTTTGCTCTACAGATAGGCCTTGTCCCCATGTGGGGTGACAGGGTCCGGGACAGCCTCTGGACCACAGTTTCTAGCCCAGCGAACCTAGAAGAGGTTTTCTTTCAGCGTGTGCCCATCCTGGCCCCAGGGGGCACCAGCGGCCAGCAGAGGTGCGTGGCCTTCCCAGCCGGGGTCCTGCTCATCTCTTTATTGGGAAGGAGGAGCAGGACTCGGCAGGGGGTAGGGTGAGGCCCAGACGGATCAGAAGTGGGATCGGAGGGCATGTGGACCAGACTTTCTACACGCAAGTGTCACCTATCGTGAACGCTCCCTGAGCCGAGACAGAACCCACTTCCCCTTCAGAGGCTGGCGTGACCTTGATACCAAGACTGGGGTCAGTCAATAGGACGATGGTGGCTAGGAAAGTGTGGCACGTTCAATGCAAAAATCTTAAACAGAATATTGGCAACTTGAGTCTAATTAAAAATATGTAAATATCAATGCATATGTATACACAAATACATATGTGTGTGTGTGTGTGTGTGTGTGTTTATCAGGTAGGATTTAGAAATGCAGACAGTTGAATGTTTTTTTTTAAAAAAAAAACACCTGTGCACACACACCTGTTAAAAATCCCCAAAGCAACTTTCTTAATTGGATGAACAAATTCACCACATGTCTACAGCAAACAAATTATTTGATGGTGAAACACTTGACTGACGTCCGGAACAAGGTAAGAAGGCCCGCAGCCGCCTCTTATAACCCACATTTTCCTGGCGGCCCTGGATGGTGAAATAAATACAGAAATAGGGGGCATAAGGATGGGGAGAATGTGACCATGGCAGTTTTTTCATGGGAGACGCCGTCACTGTCCCCAAGTGAGCAAAGCCAGAGCCCCGGAGGAAAAGGTGTTAGAACAATAACTAAGAGAAGCCAGGTTTCTGGAGTCAGGACGGATGTCCACAACTCTGGGGGACACGTCACCCTAGCAATGACTGGTGAGCCAACCTTGTTTTAGAAGGTTCGGTTCACAGCAGCAGTAAAATTATTTACAATATCGGAATAAAAATACATCTATACCGGACCTTTAAATAGGAAGTTACACAACTTTATCGCCAGCCCTAAAAGACAAGAGTATTTCCTGTTTGTGGAAAGGTTGGAAAGGTTCAGCGTTATGAAAAGGTTAATTCTTCTTAATTTGCCAACTCAACAGTAATTCTGATGGCAGTCGAAGAAGGGGTTCTCAAGAAGCTAGATGCACGTATTCTAAAGTTTGTCTGGAAGAGAAACATTCACCACCACCACCGATGGCCCGACCATGTTCAAGGCCTTCGTTTGGTTAACAGCTCCTGGCTGGTGTGCCTAGAGCCTCCTTGTCTGGTTTTCTGTCCATCCACGTGGCCGGGACAGCCACCAGGAACCACAGTGTCTGGGGATTGAGCTTTATTGTTTAACCATGTAGTTGACACTGAGCCACCATCCAGTGAGGTGGTGACCGAGTGCCACAGACCGAGCTGCTGCGTGTCCTGCAACAGATGAGGAGTCCAGCTGGTGTCCTGCTGACGGCCCTGGGCCACCCAGAAGCCCCTGACCCTCTCGTCCCTGGCTGGGCTGGCAGCCAGGCCACCGGCCCTGCAGGGGGGCCGCACCGAAGGGAAGAAGATGCCCCACCACCCGCTGTGACCGTCAGCAGCTGAGACGCTGGAGATGGGGAAATGGAAGGTGCTGCAGCCCCACGGAATCCTGGATTCCTAGCACCGGCGGGTTCATGCCATCCCTGTATCTGAGCCGCAGTCCCCCCGTGATTGACCCAGCGCGCCCCTCGTCTGCAAAGACCCTCCCACCCATGCCACACGCTGGAGAGCTGACTCCCTCCGCATGCCCTGCTGCACCCCAGGGAGCCGCCTAGCGTACCTGTCCCCCTGCACAGCCAGCACTGTGGACTTAGCCCCCCCTTGGAGGGGACTGCGTGCTCCTTCAGAGTGAGGGTGTTCTCTGCCCCACTGTCCTCAGCACACAGCCCGGTGCCTGTCCCGGGGCCTGGGCTCCATGAGCATCTGGTAGATGAGTGCTTTGGCAGCGCAATGCCTGGCCCTGACCCTGGCCTGGGCTCTGAGCAAGTGTGAACAGTGGGTGGGACATAGGAGACCCGCAACATCTGGGCCACCGTTTCCCGTTCCTAGGTCCCAGCCTCTGTGCCACAGGGCCGGCGGGGCTGGGTGGCCTCTAAGGACTTTTCCAGCCCTGGAACTCCCATCCTGTCACCTGTGGTGAAATCAAGCATTGGGAACCCTCCATGGGCCGCATGCCTGGGTCACAGAAACGCGTTGTGCACCCTGGCTAGTGTGACTCAGTGGATTGAGTGTTGACCTGTGAAGTGAAAGGTCGCCGGTTCAAGTCCCAGGAAGGGCACCTGCCTGGGTTGCAGACCCGGTCCCAGGCTGTGTGAGAGGATGGTGCGTCTCTTATACAGCGACGATGTTTCTCCCCTTCTCTTTCTCCCTCCCTTCCCCTCTAAAAAATAAAACAGTTAGGCCCTGGCTGGTGGCACAGTGGATAAGGCACCAGCCTGCGAACCCAAAGGTCGCAGGTTCGATTCCTCAGCCAGGGCAACATAACCAGGTTGCAAGCCAGGTCTCCAGCCAGGTCTGTGGCTGGAGGCAGGTGAAAAGCAAACCATACATTGATGTCTGTCTTCCTCCCTGCCTCTCTCCCTTCCCCTCTTTCTAAAAAATAATGAAATAAAAATCTTTTAAAAAATAAAATAAAACATGTTTAAAAATTAAAGAAGCAATGTGCATGTGTCCCTGCATGTCTTTCTAATAGCACCAGGGAGGGTTGAAGGTCAGGGTTCCCTGCCCCGTCACTGGCTCACTAAGTTCCTTCTTCCCTCTGGGCCTCAGTTTCCTCTCCTGTCAACAGAGGAGAACTGCCCAGCTGACCCTCGTATTCGAGGATCCCAGACACAGGTGCAACTTCCGTGACAACACCGTCCCTGCGGTGACAGCTCACGTTGCCCTTGCGGTGTGGGACACGGCATTTTCCCGATGTTGGGATTCCACTTTGTAACCGTTTAACACCATTCTCAGTTCCGTGGATTGGCTCTCCGGTCCTTAAAAAGCCTCCGAATGTTTTAAGTGAATTGAGTATTGCGTCAGTTCCTGTTGCTTCAGGGAACAGGCTTCCTGGATGGCTGAAAACACAGCCATGCTGTCGTCCCCTGCGCTGCCGGTGAGCCGGGCTCCACTGGGCTGTCCCGCGCCTCCTGACAGCAGAGGGGCTGCCATGTGACATCCAGGCGCTGGGGGGCTCGCTCCGCGGCCCCCCCTCGGTGCTGCCTGTCACTGGCCGCTCATCTGAGACTGTTGCTGACCAGCGTGCTGGGTGGTCCTTCTCGTGGCTTCTCCCTGAGGTGGGGCTCTGGCCGGTGTCCAAGAGGCAGGAAGTGGGGGCTGCGGGTCCCCTGAGGCCTGTCCTTGGATCTGCCAGGGCATCACCAGACCCAGGGGTCGCAGAAGCATGTGTGTGGGGAATGGGTTGCACACTCGGGGGGATAGGCGACTATAAATCCTGAAAACCCTGAAGTCAGGCATGTGCTGAAACTGCAGTAGTATGTTGGTGCCTAGGAGGGGCTAGAATGTCCCTGCCATTTGTCTGCCAGAGCCTGGGGGCCAGTGCTGTGTTGACTGTACCCCGTGACTGAGGCCTCATCAGCGTCTCTCCCCGGGCCTTGGTTTGCACATCTGTAAAATGGGAGCGTTAGTCTTGAGGACGCTGGGGTCCTCTCCAGCCCTAAGGAGCTCTGTCCCTGTGTGCCCCCAGGTACTCCTTCCAGGACGAGGAGGACATGTTCATGGTGGTGGACCTGCTGCTGGGCGGGGACCTGCGCTACCACCTGCAGCAGAGCGCGCACTTCACGGAGGGCGCCGTGAAGCTGTACATCTGCGAGCTGGCCCTGGCCCTCGACTACCTGCAGCGGCGCCACATCATCCACAGGTAAGCCGGCCGCCGGGGACAGCGCCGGGGTGGGGAAGTTCCCTAGAGGCTGCAGTGCGCCGAGTCCGTGGTCCTCTGTCCCTTTCTGTACCTGGGAGTGGCCAGTGCATCATGGAGGGTCTCTTCCTCCCCGGAGCCCTGGCTTCTCCCGGCCTGTGTGCATCGCAGCCACCAGGTGCCACACGTGAGCAAAGTGAGTTTGCCCCAGAGGCAGGAGGTCCCCCAGAGGCTGCGGGGTGCCATAGTATCATCAGCAAAGTCCCCTCCCTGACCATGCAGGGGGTGGCTGGAGTGAGTGGCCCCAGAATTATTCACTGCAGTCTTGCACGTGTCCAGCTGACCACTGACTTAAACGATTTGGGAAGATTAAGAAAGACAGGGACTTGAACTTCTGATGGAGAAGACAGATTAAGCACCCATCTACCTTTGCTTTGTTCCAAAACCCCAATACAATGGCCGTAGGGATGTTTGAAAAATGACTTTGCCCTGGCTGGTAGCACAATGGATAAGGTGCCGGCCTGCGAACCCAAAGGTCGCTGGTTCGATTCCCAGCCAGGGCGCATAACCAGGTTGCAGACCAGGTCTCCAGCCAGGTCTGTAGCTGGAGGCAGGTGAAAGGCAACCACACATTGATGTCTCTCTCCCTCTCTGCCTCTCTCCCTTAACCTCTCTGTAAAAATAATAAATAAAATACTTAAAAAAGAAAAAAAAAAGAAAAAGAAAAATGACTTTGCAAGGATGGGGAACAGCAAAGAGGAGGTGATAGCCAAGCATGAGGGGTTGCAGAAAAGACGGAAAGTCACCACTGACGAAGGACACTGAACTTGAAGCAACTGAACTTGAAGTTGCCACTGGGAAGAACCAAGAATTGAGGACACCGAAGAATTCTTGCAAGGCTCAGCAGTGGACAGCACCCAGTGCCTAAGGAGAGGAGGCGGGGCTGTGAAAAGAGGCTCAAATCAGGAGAAAGGTGGGAAAGCTTTCCTTTAAAGAATGATTTCGCCCTGTAAACCCGGACTCTATAATGTGAAAAAAGGTGCTGCATCGGCAGAATTTGCCTTGGGGTCCTTGAGGTGTGAGCGTGGCTGAGAATACCCCTGTGGTCTCTTCTCTCAGTAGGTTCAGGGGCCCCGCCTCGCACCTCCTGGATTCACAGATTTCACGCCCTGGGATCTTTGAGGCCCTTCATGTGTTCACATCCTGTCATCTGAAAATGGCCCACCTGCTTCCCCGTCCCCGACTCTCAGGGGACGTCCAGACCCTGCCGGTTCACCAAAGGCTGGCTCACGTTTCTCTTTGGTTGCAGGCAGGGGTGGGAGTGGTCCTTGCCCACGTGCTCCTCCGCTGGGGCAGCTGTTGGATGGGCATCCTGCCCGGCTCCGGGTCCCCCACCGTTGCTGGCACAGCACCGTCCTCAGCCGCCCTGCCCTTTGATGAAGAAGTGGAGGGAGGCGTTTCCTGGATGTTAGTGGCCAGGTGACAGAAGCACTTTTCAGTTCATGGTACAGGGGGACTCAGGACTGACCTGCTACTGTTCCCATCGCAGTGCAGAGAGCATGCAGTCCACTGCACCCTCCAATATGCATGTCCCGTCACAGCCTTGTGGGAATACCAGGCAGGACACAGCCAGCCTCAGTGCGGCCTCCTTTTTGTGTCCTTAGTTATGGGACTTCTGTTAGGTGAGACTTGAGGTGATGGAGTTTAGTTGATGTGGTTGTGGGAGGTTCTGAGGACCATGTTAACCTACCCCGTCACCTTGACCGGAAGCCTGAACACATATTTTAAAAGTTAAAAATCCCGGCTCTGACCAGCATGGCTCAGTGGGTTGAATGGCATTTTGCATAGCAAAAGGTTGCTGGTTCGATTCCCGGTCAGGGCACATGCCTGGGTGTGGTGTCAGTCCCTGGAAGGGTGCACTTATGGGGGGCAACTATTTCATGTTTCTCTCCCTCTCTCTCCCTCCCTGCCCTCTACCTAAAAATAAACAGATAGGTAGATAAGTAAATAAATAAATAGTGTTGAAACCCCCAGATCTGCTTACCATTCTGAATGACGGGGCGGCTGCCGCTTCCTCTGTCCCAAGCAGGAGACTGAAGGTTTGTTTCCTAAGGGGTAAAATCTAGGGCACCTGGACTGCAGGACACTGCATCTGCCTCGGCCGAGGGACTGTACTGAAAACGGCAAGTCTAACTAGACTTCAGTATGAGAGGTACTGCAAGAATACCCCTCCCTTCCTTCAGCTGGGCTCAGAGATGTCTCCGGGCGTTGCTCCCCCCAGCAGGAAACGCCAGTGATTTCAGTGAGAATGTGCGTGAACCAGGAGCACAGGCATTGTGACATCACAGTGTCCCCAGGACCCCTTGGCTATAGTTCACACTCAGCAAGCCCACTCGCCCACCCTAAGCCCCCACCCAGGTTAGCGACAGCCAGGTGTCATCAGACACCCAGGGAAATCCGCCGCCAGCCCTGAGCAGGTGGAGAAAGAAGAAACGCCTGGAATAAACTGCCATTCTGCAGGGAGGAAAAACCAAAATAAAACCATGGTCAGGATGTTCAGAGGGAGGAAAAGGGATTTTTGCATTTGTAAAACAAGAAATACTGTTATTTCCTTAAAATTCAGAGCACAAATGTCAGAGAACGTATGGATTAATGAGATGGAAGCAGAAAAGAACCACCCAAAAGTTGTGTTGGAAGTAAAGTTGAAGGCATCATTGATACAGGAGAACCAAAAGACCAACAGGAAATAGAAGAAAATTAGAGGCCCAGCTCAGGGACTTCAACATCAGAGAGAGAGAGAGAGAGAGAGAGAGAGAGAGAAGGGAAAGCCCAGGGGAAGAAATCATTAATGAAGCAATGGAAGAAAATCTCCTGGCTCTAAACACACGGGTTTGCAGGTGGAAGGGCGTAGCAAGGGTGCAGTGCAGTGACTGGAAAGGGACCCCCAGCCAGCAAACTTCAGGTGCAGTCAGCGTCCACGGAACCACAGGTTCCGAAGGCTGAGAAATCAGCAGTGTGGGGTCTACCAGCTGCTCAAAGGCGGTGGAGATGTGCTCATCCATCGAGGGTGACCGTGTGCATTTGCACACGTTCAAGGTCCCGATGGACCGCCACACACCCCTTCTCTAGTAGCCTTTAGAAAACGAGATGGGCACCACTAAAGCTCGGAATAAGTCCAGAAGGAGGAGGAAATGGAAAGCAGAAAGCTGGTCCTCAGTGGGGCAGAGGCAAAGGCCACCTTTGAGATGATGGTGGCGGGAGTTGTGGCCTGAGAGGTTGACCGTGAAGGTTCTGGTTGGAGTGCCTTTGGGACCAGCCAGGCTCCGGGGGCATGATGGCCTCTGGGCTGAGCTTTGCTTTTGGGGGCAGAGGGTATTTCCTAAGGCAGCACATTCTAGAAACGGGTCTCTGGGCAGCCGGGATGTGTGTTTGCTGGTGGTGAACGAATTGTTACAACACTCTTGGGAAGATACTTGGTCATGGAGTCAAACACGCGCGTTGACCCACTCCTTCCGTCTCGGGAGGGTGCCAGGTGCCATCCGGCCGGCAGGCACGTCTTCCGCGGCTCAAAGACTTTGAAATGACCTGGAGGAGAAAACACTGTGTGCCTCCTTTGAAGAGGTGTGCAACCCTGATAATGCTGTATGTAATGCTGACCACAAAACCCGGTGACGTTGAAGGGTTACTTTTGTGATCTTGAGAGAAAATAATAGCTTATAAAAGGTCATTGCCCGGGCTGGTGTGGCTCAGTAGACTGCGCACCGGCCTGTGAACCAAAGCGTCGCTGGTTCAGTTCCCGGCCAGGGCACCAGGCCGGTTGCAGGTTGGAGGAGGTGTGAGAGAGGCAACCACACATGGATGTTGCTCCCCCTCTTTTTCTCCCTCCCTTCCCCTCTCTATATAAATAAATAAAGTCCTTTTTAAAAATGTCACGACTATATAAAGCAATGTCTAATTATGAAACCAAAAAGGACTCAGAGGAAGTTTCCTAATGAGCTGGGGTTGAAGGGAGAGTCCTTGTCACTTTTCTTTCTTTCCTTTCGCGAGTGTGCAACTTTCATTAATGAGCATGTCATCCATTCAATGAAGAAAATCAAAGCATAATTAACTTTCTCCGTGAAGGATAGGGGCTGATCACACAAGAACTTCATTTTTTTTTTATCTCTTATATAATAGTCATGGTTTTATTTATGTGTATATTGATAATCTATATATAGTTGAAGATTTTTATGGAACTTGTTCATTTTTAATACTGACTAAAATCGTGTTTCTCGGGTATAGATTTTCCTGGACCCTTTTTTGAACACTCCATAATTGGGAGGAAATTGTTTTAGAAAAGCAAATCCATGTGATTTAAATTTAGAACTCTAGAATCATTGTGACATCACCTGAACGTTGGCACTTGGCACTTGGACTTGGCTCTAGCCAAATCTGTCAAACGTGAGTTTCTGATGGGATAGCCCGTGTGGCACCCCTGCTGTGAGAGCTCAGAAAAGCCCTTCCTGTCATGCCTCAGTTTTGTCTTCTGTAAAATGGGCACAAGAATGGAAGGAAATGACCCTTGAAGAACCGGCACACTGCTTGTCTACCGCATACTGGGACTTCAGTGAGTCTCAAAATGGAATGATAACAATTAACTTACAGGCCAAAACTGATAGGACCTATTTTTGTCTCCCAAAAACCCCCTCCAACCCTGCTCTGTCACCACTGTGTGAAAATAAACCACCATTCTCATCACATTGCAGACCTCCCACATTGCCCCGGGGGCTGGGTCATAGCCACTGGAAAGAGATCTTTAGATGAAAACCACCACAAACCGAAGACACGCAGAAGAGCCATTTAGGATAGAAATTCGTGTGCAATTTCCGGGGTGACTGTCATTTCTAGGCCCAGCGCTGGGGTTCCCTTCTGTCGGAGAGTTCCCGGCTCTCTGATGATGGAAGAGTGAAATATAAGAGCCTCCAATTTGTCCTCTGAAGTGATTCCTCCGTGTCCTGGGAACGCGTCGCTCTTGCAGCTGGATGGAGAGCCTTTGCGTTAGGTGATAAATTTAGAAATAGGGACTTGGTCTCACCTGAAGAAGGTCAGAGTCCTGGGAGTGAACCCGGGAACAGGGCAGAAAGCAGAAAGCAGAAAGCACATCTCTGAAAGGTTCCCTCGAACTGGAGGCCGCTTTGCAGAGGATGCCAAGCCAGGCCGTGCCGGGGAGTTGGGGCCGCGTTTGGAGGTGCCCCCAAGCAGGAGGATGCTGAGTCTCCGCAGCTCTTCCCAGGTCCTGCCCCCCAGCTCGGCCGCCTTCCCTGAGCGGAGCCGTGGACAAGGTCAGCGCTCGCGTGTCAAGGGCAGAGACCGGGAGACGGGAAAAGTACCTCAACACGCCTCAGCCCTGTGGGAGGAGGGCGCTGGCTGTTAGCGATTCTAGTTACCATGTCTGGGTGCAGGATGTACATACACACACATGTAATACCACAGACACGCAAAGTTGCAGGGGTATATGTGTATGTACATGGGTATATCTTTAATTCAGTGTGGCCTCTCTCCTTTTACCAGTGAAGACAGTATGGGGCCAGCAGGCTGTCAACCATAAGAGAGGCGGGTGGGCAGGTGGTGGGTAGGTAGGTACCAGGTACCCCGAGGACCCCACGAGGTGAGAGATCACGTGCCTGGGCCCCTGGCGGCGCTGGGCTCAGAGGTCGGGCAGAGCTGTAGCCGGTACAGATGGTGGAGATGGTTCTCCAGGAGGAGCTGTGACACCGGGAAAGCGGTGGCAGCATCACGGACCAGCACGCCTCCGTGCACAGCAGGACCCGAGGGGTAAGGTTATCCATACAGGCTTCGTCCTGGGGCAGGAGGCACAGGGTAGGTTTGGGGGTGTTGGTTAGCTTTAGGGCTGAGCCGGGCATGGTGCTGGAAAGCCGTGAGAGTTGTTTAGTTTTTAGATTCCAGTGCAGTACAGATCACATGAAATGTACCCTCTTAACCAGTTCTGAGGGCCCGGCCCAGTAACGTGAAGTGCCCTCGCGCTGTTGTGTGATCTCTGCAACTCTTTCCCCTGCCCAGACCGAAACTCGGTACCTGTCCGTTAAGTGACTCCCTTCCCCTCCCCCAGCCCCGGACACCCACGTTCTAGATTCCGTGTCCATGAACCCGACTCTCGGGACCCTGCACCGTGTTGGTCCTGCTGTGGGTGGTCTCATCTCACTGAGCAGTGTCCTCCTGGTTCATCCTCCCTGGAGCAGGTGTCAGGGTGTCTTTCCTTTTGAAGACCGAATCATGTCTCAGGTTGGGGCGGGACCACATTCCGTGCATCCTTCATGGGTTGACGGACATCTCCTCTCCTTCCGCCTTTCGGTACTGTGACTACGCTGCCCGGAGCCGGCGTTTGAGGTGCTGACCCAGAAGAAGAACGGCTGGACCATGTGTAATTCCGGTTTTAATTCTTTCCAGATGCCACCTGGGCTAGAGTTTTATCATGAAGAGCTTGGCCAGCTGCATGAGAGAATTCAGACTTTCTCCTGGAGACCAGAGAAGTGACTGGGGGTCTCTAGGGGGACCTGGTGGCAGGTGCTCGCAGGGTGGGGCAGGAAAGCCAGGTGGGGGGCAGCTGCAGATGTTCCCGTGGTGTGAGGCTTGTGTAAACGCAACACTTGGAAGTGCTATTTCAAGGGGAAGAATGCTAACCATGAATTGACCGCTTCCTGTTCCCCCCTGTGGGAGGTACTGGCACATTCGAAATAGCCTGATGTGGGAACCACATTCTTCTCTGCGACGGTGAAGAAGCTTTCTTTAACACAGGAGATTTCACGGTGTCAAGGTATCTATAGCACAGTCATTTTTTCATTTTGCAAAAGCAGTAAATACTACGTATTGCAGCAGAACTCCGTGCGGAAAGGCCGCAGTTTGGGACTGCAGACAAGGCGCAACAAGTGACGGTGGAGGAAACCGATACGCAGGAATGAGTGACTGTAAGCCCTCCGGCACTCATGATCTGCTGGCAAACTGGCAGGTGCTGTCACCTTGGGAACCATCCCCAACTTCCTGTCTCTTATTCCTAAGTCCCCTGGAGTTCAAAATCTTCCTCGTTCCCCTCACTGCCTCCATCCATCACCGTCCCTCACCTGGACCACTCATTGGCCTCCTTTGTTTGGACACGTCAGGATGCAGGCTGGATGGAAACCAGCCTGGGTGTGCCCGGGGGTCCACCTTCTGCACTGAGGGACCAACACGCATCCAGTGAGACCCTGGAGCCCTGAGCAGGTCCCTGCAGGGGAGCACCTGCCCAGGAAGACCTGAAGCTGGGCAGAACCACAGAGGCAGGGACGGTGTGACGCAGGCTGGACCCCCAGGGGAGATGCAGCCCTGCTAGGCCACTGCCCAGAGGAGTTCCAGCCCCCTCTGAAGTCCTCCTCCACAGGGCAGGCTCCGCCGGAGGCCAGAAGCCCAGGGCACCCAGGAAATGGGGCCCCAGGGATGCAGAAGAGAACAGGAGAAGGGGCTGACCACCCACCGGCACAGGAGCGGCACAGCCTCCTGGACCCAGCTCTGCCTTGACCTTGTGTTGATCCACACGCTGTGCTGCATGGGTGGTTTTGTCACAACGTTGTTACTACAGTGTCACTTCCAAGTTGAGTACTGTCCCCTCTGTGATGGCTACCATGACCTCGGGAGGAAGCACGTTGGACTCTGTACTTCACCCTCTCTGCTTCCAAACCACCTGCCCAGATCTCACTCCCACAGCGACCTCCTGCCGCCTGTGGTCGATGCGTTTTCCCCTCAGTTCTGTCGCTCCGAGCTCGGAGCTGTATTCCGTCAGCAGGTCGCACCGGTGCCTAAGGCAGTGCCTGACTGTCGGAAATACCGGCTTGGACCAGCATGGAAGGCCTGTCATAAGAGTGTACACCTGCCATGTAAATGCGTCTTTTATGTATACGCATTCCAACAGTTTGAATTTTAGCTGTAGAGGGTTGTGTGGTATTTCATGTGATTCATGCAGCAGTGACTGGGCTTGGACTGTATGCTCTGATTCCACCCATTTCCCAGGTGGAGAAATGGAGGTCCGGGAGAGGCTTGCTAAGGCCTCGGGCGTAGCTAAGGGTGGAGAGCAGGTCCTGCCGCTGGTGTGGCAGCTGGGAGCTCAGGGTCATGGTGCCATGTCTCCCGTGGGTTCTGGGCAGACTTCGCCTGTGAGGATGGACATCAGCCGTGGAGCTAGTCCTGCACCTTGGGCTCAGCTCCTGTGCCCAGCGTGACCACTTTTAGAAATCATGATCACCAGAGGCTTTGGACCAAGACGAGGAGTTCACGGGTGGGGCTGCGGAGCCCAGCCGCGCTGCCCAGCCGGAGAATTAGATGTGGAGAAATGGGTGCGGCCGGGCGCCCGTGGTGGCTGCCCTCTGTTCCCAGGATTAATCCATGTGCTTGCTGAGTGTGGCACGTGTCCTGTTACCTATGGGGATTTCGTGGCACGAGAGATGTTCCTTTCAAGTGTGTACTCCATTATTTAACATAGGAAAATTCAGGATTCATTGCTAATTAAATAATCTTTGTTACTAAGGAGGGAAAGTGCCTCCCGGAACTGGAATGACCAGTTTCATGAGGAGCAGCCTTGCTCTCCTCAGGTACGTACGGCAACTTGTCATGGTTGTTTCACAAATTCAGTGATAGAAGCCCAGATCAAGCCCGTTTCAGGAAAAAAAAGGCAACAGTATTTTAAAATGCTGGACAGTCAGTGTATCTGATGTTTCAGAGGCTCAACCTCAGAGAAGCACGGGGAGGGGGTCTTGCATTGTAGATGTCTGCCAGTGGGTCGTGTATCCAGCTGGCCCGCAACTCCGTCTTCTTCACCACATTCTCACATCGACCCCAGAAAAGCATCTGATTGGCTCTTCTTGAGTCACAAGACTCCCTGAATGAATTCCTATAGTCAGAGGGTGCTGTGTTCTAATATAGCCAACTTGAACCATGGGCCTATTTCTCTGAGCCCCACGGAGAGTCCCTTTGGGCCCAGGTGGACAGGGCAGGCCGGTCAGGGTTTGACCAAGCGGATAACACAGGAGAAGAGGGCAGGAAGCCATGTGAAGCAGAAAAATAGGCCACTAGTCCACACCCACCCAGAGACGTGAGGCCTCCACATGTGCACAGGGCTACTCACTCAGCCTGCACGTGCCTCTTCTACCAGCTCTTTTGGAAGGAAAACACCGCCTCCTCCAGGAAGCCTCTCCAGATTTTTCTGAACAACAGAGTTATTCCCTGGTCTGTGTTTCCACTAGACTCTTGCATACTTCTATCGCAGACATGACGCCTTTCATATCTGCCTTCTCCACCATATCTGGTGGTTCATGCATTTGAACTCTATGCACCTTGCTGCCTCCAGGGCCTAACACAGTTTCCAGCACACAGTAGAGTCTACATATATCTAGAAAGAGTGAATGAATCAAACAAGTACCTCTAAGATTCCTCTAAGTTAAACCCTATTTTTATAGGGTTTATGTTTTTACTCTTATTTTTAAATCCCTTGCATGTTTTCACCACCAGTCTGTTCATCTACATTTGTAAGAGGCCACATATCAAGAAACTTTCTTATTATACCACAGAAACTAGGTGCTGGGCTGGAGAGGGGACTGTCAGGTTTGACAGCCTTCGGCCCCACCGAGTGCACGAAAATGCAGAGAATTTCTATTCAGGTAGCAACGAGAGATGTTCTTAATGTGCTGATCACATTTTCCCTGTGGCATGTCGAAAAGTTAGCTTGGGAGCTCATCTTTTTTTTTAAAGATTTTATTTATTATTTTTAGAGAGAGGGGAAGGAAGAGAGGCAGAGAGGGAGAGAAACATCAATGTATGGTTGCCTTTCACCTGCCTCCAGCTACAGAGCTGGCTGGAGACCTGGCTTGCAACCTGGTTATGTGCCCTGGCTGGGAATCGAACCAGCGACCTTTGGGTTCGCAGGCCGGCACCTTATCCACTGTGCTACCAGCCAGGGCTGGGAGCTCGTCTTTGATGTTCATGATACTCATTTTGCAAAAGCGACTGGTGAGCGAGTCACTGGGGCAGAGGCATTTATTGAGTGTCATATGCATCTGTGTGCATGGGTGGGTGTGTGCACGTGTGTACCGCAAAGGTCTGCTGCTACTGTGGGCGTGGGTGGACAGGGCAGTGTTGTAGGACTTGATTTAGAACTTGGGGCGCACCCTGCCCTGCTCCCCAGTGTCCACAGATGTACTTGAAGTGTTCATGGGCAACTCGCGCTTGTGCAGATGTGCCCATCCCTTCCTGCTGTGTGTTTATTTCTGTAAGACACGTGCACGCTCGAACCTACTTCTAAAAGAACCTGGGGAAGCAGTGAGAGAGAGAAGCACGTGAAAGGCAGAGAACCAGGACCCCAGGTCCCCCAGTCGAACCCCTGGCTCTGCTCCGGGAAGCTGCCCCCACTCTTGAGCCTTCATCCCGTTTTCTCCTTCCCCAGGGGGATGGGGTGACCCCCTTGGGTTGCTGTGAGGATGGAAGAGATAATGACGTGGACACCAAGCCTGGGGTGTCTTGTCCCCATCGCTTGGCCTCCTTGTTGCCTTTCCCCACCTCGTACCTTCTCAAAGGGCTTGACCAGGTAGATAAAACCGACCGAAATGTTTATTAAATAAAACTGAATTGGGAACCTGGCAGTTCCACTTGCTGTCGGAGTCGTAGGAGCAAACTTATATCCCTTCAATCCTCAGTTTGTTTTTTTTAAAGATTTTATTTATTATTTGTTAGAGAGAGGGGAAGGGAGAGAGGCAGAGGGGGAGAGAAACATCCATGTATGGTTGCCTTTCACCTGCCTCCAGCTACGGACCTGGCTTGCAACCTGGTTATGTGCCCTGGCTGGGAATCGAACCAGCGACCTCTGGGTTTGCAGGCCGGCGCCAATCCTCAGTTTTTGATCTTTAAAACGAGGTGCAAGTGCATCACTCCCCAGCTGGAGGAGGAGACGGGTCGGGAAACCTGTAAGATGCTTCGTGCCTGGCAGGTGGCGAAGCAACGTATGTGAGGGAAGGAAACCAGTCCCACCATGGGAGCAGGAGCAGCCTAGCTGCTGGCCCAGGTGGCAACGCACAGGACCTGATGCCCCTGATTTCTTGGGGCCTCTTTGCGAGGCATTGAGTAGAAGAAGGGCCTGGCGTTTCACGTAGCAGGACCTGGGTCCACACCCTGACCTGGCCTTTGTTGACAGAGGTGCCAAGTTCCTGGACTACTCGGTGTGGACGGCAGGTTCCCAGTCCCTGGTGCTGGCCGCCTTTGTGCACCAGCATGGTGCAGGGTCCCCTTGGTGCGCTGCAGGCCCCCGTCATCTGGTCCTCACAGCCGCGGGGGCTGCTGGGTGTCCTCACCCCCCACCTCCCGTCTCACAGCCGTGGGCGTCGGCATCCACGGAAGGTCAAACTGCGTGGGAGATTACGGGGATCGGAAGGGGTGGATGAAGTTGAAGCCACACCAGCCAAGCTCCGTGTCGAGACCCCGCCCGTCCCCTCCGCTCTCTGTTCAGATTTTCATGTCAGAGGACAAAGGGAAAAATATTTTAACCACCTGGAATGAACTCGCATTTCTCTGTGGAACTTGGCTCCACGAGAGCCGTGACCCAGGGGGTTTCTTAAAGACATCCAGGCGGCCTTGGTCAATGGCCGGAGAAAGACGGTTCACCCCCCGTGACTCCGACACGCTCTTGGGGAGAACAGGCCCGGATGGGCCCTTCGCCCTGCAGACAGCAGGCAGTCTAGGGGAGGGCATGATGAAATGAGCCTCAGGTGCCTGACCCCGTGGAGGGGAGGTGGGGTCAGCAGCCGGAGGGCTTGCACTGGAGGAAGGAAGGGCGAAGGCGGGGGGACCAGCGCAAGAGAATGGGGTGTGGATCCCAGTAAATCCAATTAATGAGCGAAGCAGGTGCAGCGACTCTTTGAAGCTGCCACGGCCCTGGTAGCCCCCTGGGTCCCGCAGCTCCACCCAGCTGGGTTGTGTGTGGACATGGCTAATTGACTGGAAATGCCCGGGTGCCATCCGTGCCAGCGGCTGGAGCCTTGAAGCACCCGGCAGGCCAGAGCTCAGGGCGTCCCTGGCCGGCGAGCTGCGTTGGAGACGTTGTAGCTAGTCCAGGCCGGCGTCCTACCCAGGGAATTCTCATTAACCCGATGTTTCATCCCAAGCTAGACCCAAAAGTTCAGGATGTTCAAAAAGAAGACGATGACTGTTCTGCTCTCACGGTTTCTGGGTCAAGACACGACTTAATCAGATTCAGTTTCACTCCTGTCATTATATAAATAGCTACATTTCCATTCTCTGAGCTCAGGGCCTCAGCAGGAGATGGGGCGGGGGTGTCTCTCAGACTCATTCCCAGCTCATCCCGAATTCCGATGGGTTTCTGCAGGCATCTCTCGCTATGGTGTACGAGTGCTGAGCTTGCTGCCTGCACAGGGCTCACTCAGCCTGCACATGCCTCTTCTAACAGATCTTCCGGGAGGAAAACGCTGCCTCCTCCAGGAAGCCTCTCCAGATTTTTCTCAACATGTTTCTACCGGACTCTTGTGTACGTCCATCAGACATGATGTATTTCATAGCCGCTGCCTTTTCCAAACTGGGGGTTCATTCGTTTGAGCTCTTTTATGTCCAAGCAAGTGTAAGGCTGGGTTTAACATAGCTGAGCCCCTTGAGGACATGAGACCTGCAGTCTGAATGGCGACTCCCTGTTCCACTCACCACGCTGGACTGAGTACTAACTAGACATCAAGCATTTCATCCACCCCCATGGGAAGATGGGGTCAGCCCGTGGGGCCAGGCAAAGCTTTCTGGAGGGTACAGGTTGGGGCTGTGACTTGAAGCGCAAGTGGGAGTCACCCAGGGAACAGAAACTAGACAGAGCTGGAGCGTGTGAGTCACGGGTGCCACTGGCCTGTCCGCAGGAGTCCGAGCATTCTCCAGCCGGTCACCCAGCCCTTCCACCCTCTCCTCGCCTCCTGGCCCGCACTCCTGAACGACTTGCAGGTCCTCAGGGCACCCCTCTCCCCACTGCTGAGCCTCTGCAGGTCCCTCCTTGCCATGACAACCCCCCTCCTCCTTTCTCTGTCCTCCCTGGAACTACGACTCCCCATTTGGGGTTTCCTAGAATAATCCCCAGTGTCTGTTACGGTTTTTTTTTTCCCTTTCCCATTTCGGAGGCTTGTCAGGCCGTTTGCTGGGAACTGTCCTTGCCCTCATCTTTCAAACCGTCCGATTGATTATTTTCCCAGCCCTCAGGTATTAGATTTCTGAGCGCTCTTTCTCCGGCGCTGTTCCTCGGTCACAGCGCCCTGCGTTTTGTGGGAGCTCCGTGTTCTCCCTGCTCTCCCACCATGTTCCTTGTCATGCTTTTGAGAGTTGCCTCTTCCCTGCATGTGTTTGTTTCCTCTGCGGGCCTTTTATCTATGGATCTCACTTAGGATTCATGGTGAAGGTGTCCCCAACGATCACTGGTCATGGATAAGCTGTTGGCGAGTGAGATAGGAAAACGCTAGTTGATGGGTTGGGAAGGGAGGGCACGGAGTGGAGCATCGGACAGAAGAGCTAGGGGATGGGCCCCGTGTTTGGCCAGGCCGCAGCAGCCATGTCAGCGTCCGCACATCTTCCCTCTGGGGCCTTCACAGTCTCAGGGACCTGGCTTGGCCGCAGAGGGTGGGGCTGCACGGCTGGAGAAGGGAGGGGGTCTGGGGACCGCACCTGTGATTCAGGCCTTCGCTGCTCCTTGTAGCCAGCACCCCCTCCACCCTTGTCTGCGCCTGGCCCAGCAGCAAGGGGCCGGGAGGACTGTGGGCAGAGTGCCGGCTCTCCCGTCCCCCGCAGCCTCTCAGCAGCGGTCCCTGGTCCTTCCACAGCTGAAGATGCCGGAGGTCCCGTCGGGGAACCGGGCGCACTGCCGCCAGGGCCGCCTGCGCTCCGTCTGCGTTGCTCTTGGGCTGTCAGGCTTCATCCTTTGGTGTGAAATGGCTGATCTGTTTGTTCGGTGGCTTTAGACGGTTTTGATTCCTTGATTGTCTCACTAGGGACTCATTCACTCACCGAATAAATACCGGCCACCCAACCCCCTGCCAGGCACCCTTCCGTAGCCCAGACCCCTGAGCCAAACATCCTGCCCACCTGGGACTTGGGTTCGCGCATGTTCCAGTGCCTCCTGGCGGTTCGAATGCCTCTGGTCGTTGCCCCTGTTCACTGGAAGCTTTCAAGCCATCTTCCGCCAGCGGGAAGACTGGGTGCCACCCCTGGCGGGGGCCCCTCAGGACCCCAGCGCTGCAGTCAGCCAGACCCCGCCCCTCCCTTCCTCCCAGCTTCTTCACTGCCTCCCTTCCTCTCAAAGGCACTCCTGGGCTAGGAGAGCAGGGCTCAGGCCACCAGGCTCAGTCGGGCCACAGAGGGGGCAGGTGACGCCTGCCGGGCTCCAGCAAGGGTGCTGAGCTCACAGCGTCCCAGCCCCTCTCACCAGAGTGGTCGTGTTTCCCGGCAGGGGCCCCAGGCCAGGTCCCCTCGCCCTCCTCCCCCTGCCTTCCTCTCTGTCTCCCTCATCATCACTCTGGTCGGCCACCGGCCAGAGCGCAACAGAGGGAGTTAGACCAGCAGCCTTGGAAAGGCCAACACTGAGATTTATCCAGGGGACTGTCACCGCTGGGGTCGTTAGTCAGCTTCAGGCTGATGAAAGGCCCGGGCTCCCCAGGACGGCCAGCCCCTTTTCAAGTGGTTGGTCAGAGTCTGCAGCCCTCCTGCCCCGGCCTCCACCCAGCACCCCTCCACCGCCCACTCTCCACCCCCTCCCCCTTCCCACCCTGCAGCTGAGGACGTTGAGGCTCGGAGCTGCTGGCTAGTCCGTTTCACACAGTTTAGGTCCCTTCCAGTTGACAGCCTGGGATTCTTACATATTTTGGCAACTCGCCCTGTTGGATGAAATACTGAGATTGGGCCCTAAAAATAGCAACTCTTAAAACATGCATTCCCGGTAATGGGCCAGGTAGACTCTGCTTTCTGATCAGGGCCCCACATGCTTGTGAAATCGGGGAGGTGGATCCCTCTTGTGGTCCCCTGGGCCCTGCATCAGGCTGCGTGGGGGAGGCTGTGTGTCTGCTTGTTTCTGTTGTTGCCCAGGGATAGCACCTGGGTGTCAGGTGTGCGCTAAGTCAGAGCCTCCTTGCCCCATAGCTGCCCACAGACCCCACCGCCAGCCGGAGGTGCGCCCCCCCCCCCCTCCCGCCCCCATCTCAACAACCAGGTGGAGGGAGCAGTTCCAGGGACCTGCAGCTCTGACAAAATCCCAAAGGGTCGCTAATGGCTTCCCAGAGGAATCAGCCACCACCTGGCCGGTATTCTAATGAAGCAGCACCTACATGCCCGGGGCGGGGTTCCCAGAAAACACTCCTCTGAACTCAGCGTCCTGCTGTCCTTCCCATAGGCAGAGCAGGGCTCCGAAACCCCAGGGAACCTCAGCCCCCAAACGGGGCCTGTTGAAATGCAGGTCCCAAGGACCGTGGTGTGGTGGGGGCCCCGCAGGGGGTCGCACGGTCCTGCCCCCGCCGCCTGTGCCCCACCCAGAAGGGGAGAAGCAAAGGTGAGAATCAGGGGAGGTGGTTCAAAGCCCGCAGCTGCCACTTCAGCTGCGACCATGGGAAGGTCACGTCACCTCTCTCGGCTTCCATTTCTTGTCCATAAAAAGAAATTGATGCTGTCAGGCGGGTTAAATGGCCCTGTTCCCTCTAGACTCCCTGCTGAGCGGGGTGGGGGAAGGAGGCACCGTGTATGGAGCACCTGCTGTGTGCTAGCAACGGAGCTAGGCCCGCAAAGGTGCCTCATTCATGTTTGCCCATTTTACAGAGGAAAACTGAGTCCTGGGCAGGATTAGAGTAAGGGTTTCAACGGCCGTTCACGTGTGAAGGGCCTCAGGGCTCTGTCACCCTCACAGGCTCTCTCAGCCGCCGCAGGGCCCTGGGCAGCGTCCTACCCTCCCACAGGTATTTGCTGTTTTCCGTACTCGGTGCCATGAGTGGCTCCTGCCCGTGAGGTCGCAGTCGGGCCGGGCAGGATGGCCCGGGACAGACCTGTTGCCGTTCAGAGCACCCGCAGCAACTGGACAGGAACACCGAGCTGCGGGGCGGCGGCCAGGGCCTCGTGACCTGCTCCCTGAGTCCCCGGCGGTGTGCTGCTGGGCTCGCCCATCCGTGAAAGCACTAAGGGAACCCAGGGTGTCCTTGAACATGTCTGTGAATCCTAAAAGCTTCCGATCCTCCGCCAGATAGACCTCGGCATTGTTAGCTGAGCAATTGCCGTGGCAACCATGTTTACATCCAGGCCCCCTGGAGTGGCCCCGCCTTTGAACGACATTGGTCCGTGCCAGCCATGCCAATGTTTGTTCTGTGCAAGATTAAAGACAGACCAGCAGCCCCCAAGCAGGGCTTGGCCGGCTGCACTTCCTGTCGCAAAGAACAAAGCTAGAAGGAGAAAGATTTGAGTGGCAGCAGGGCGTGGCCAGGCAGATGCAAGATCGGGCCATGTCTCCAGGCTGGGTGTACGTTTAAAAATCACTTCGAGCCCTGGCTGGTGGCTCAGTGGATAAGGCGCCAGCCTGCGAACCCAACAGTCGCTGGTTCAATTCCCAGCCAGGGCACATAACCAGGTTGCAAGCCAGGTCTCCAGTCAGATCCGTAGCTGGAGGCAGGTGAAAGGCAGCCATACATGGATGTTTCTCTCCCGTTCTTCCTCCCTCCCTGCCCTTCTCTCTGAAAATGATGAATAAAATCTTTAAAAAAATAAAAATCACTTCTATGTCATCCAGTCACGTCGTGTGCCTCTGAGTGGCATAGCCTGGCTCTCCCAGGACTGGCGCTGTGAGCTCAGAAATGTTTAACTGCCCTCAGCCTCAGCCTTAGTGTCAGGAAAACAGGGGTAACCACGCCCCCCCTGTATGAGTTTGCTAGGGTCCCCATAGCAACGTACCGCAGGTAGGGGCTCCGACAGCAGACATTTATTTCTCACCGTCCTGGAGGCTGGAAGTCCAAGGTCAAGGTGAAGGCAGGGTTGCTCCCTGCAGAGGCCTCTCTCCTTGGCATGTAGGTGGCTGTCTTCTTTATTCTACATGCTCGTCCTTCGGAGCGTGTCTGTGTCCTCATGTCCTCTTCTTCTAGGGTCATCAGATTGGATTAGGACCCACCCCAGTGATCTCCTTTTACCGTGATCACCTCTTAAAAGACCCGATCTCTAAATACAGTTACATTCTGGGGTCCTGGGGGTTAGTTCAACAGATGAAGTTATGAGGGACACGAGGTCATGAGGTAGAATGAATAATGCCCCCCAAAGATGCCACATTCTAATCCTGAAAAATCTGTGACTGTGCTGGCTTGCATATGTGATTAAGTGAAGGATCGTGAGATGGAAGATTGTCCTGGATTACCTAGGGTGGTTCCCTGTAGCCACAAGTGTCCTTATAAAACACAGGCCAGAGGGTCAGGGTCAGGGTCAGGGTCAAGGTCAGTAGTTGAAGGTGTGACAGCGGAAGTGGGAGGCTGGAGCCTTGCAAGGAAGGGGCCACAAGCCACGGGATGCAGGTACCTCTAGCAGCTGAGATGCCAGGAGGCAGACTCTTCCCTGGAGTCTCAGGAGCTCAGCCTGTAGACTCATTTTGGACGTCTGGCCTCCAGAACCGTAAGTGAATAAATCTGTGTTGTTTTAGGTCACTGGATTTGTGGTCATTTGTGGTGGCAGGCACAGGAAACTAGCTCAGGTCGTGGGAGGGTGAGTGGAGTAGCACGTGCCGAGTGCCTGGAGCAGTCAGGGCGGCACACCTGAACAAGGCTGGGACCAGAGGAGGCTCTTAGGTGCTCTAACCCGGGTGTCCCAAAACAACACGCTCTCTTACGGTTCGGAAATCTGAAGTAAGACGCTGACGGGTGTGGCTCCTCCTAGGGGCTCTGAGAGAGAATCTGCCCTCCCCACCTCTCTCCTGTCTCAGTGGCCCTGGGCAATCAGTCCTCCAACCTCTGCCTGTCTTCACATTGCCTTCGCCTCTGTGGGGAGCCCTGTCTTTTCCCTCTTCTGGTAAGGACACCAGCCACTGCACTCAGGGCTCCCACTAATCTTAACTGGGTTACCTCTACAAAGACACTGCTTGCAAAGATGTCCCACGCTCCGGTGCGGGGCAGAAATGACCCGCTGCGGCCTGGGAGGAGGCTGTGTCCTACAGCCTGCATGGGGGGAACTTACTGGGAGCAGGGCACCCCACTGAGAAATGAGGCAGGACAGCTGGTGTGTCAGAGAGCCCAAGGGAGCAAGGGGGCAGGGGCAGTCTGACTGGCCAAGTCAGGAAAAGCCCTGGGAACTCTGGACTCTGGCCTGTGGTCAGTGCTTTCTGAAGGCTTATCCAGGCATGGACCTGGGGCCTGGGACAGCCGTGCCTCATCCTGAGTGTGTCCTTAACTCTCCTGAGTTAAAAGGTCTCCTCCTTCCCTCTTGTAGAAGCTCAGTGCTGGCGTTGGGTACTCTTTCTGTGGACGCCCCAGTTGGCAGCTCTAACAGCTGACAACTACCTAGCAGTGTTCACTTCTCATTGCTGAGACTGGATGGAAACGTGGAATCCTGGAGACTGGATCCGAAGGTCCTAGAAGGCCATTAAAAGGATTTCTGTCAGACCAGGCAGGGTCAGATTTAGGCTTTGCAAAGCCATTTGGGTCATATTAAAAAATAAATGCCAAGTGTTGCTGGCTCGATTCCCAGGCAGGGCATATACCCAGGTTGCAAGCCAGGTCTCCAGCCAGGTCTGTAGCTGGAGGCAGGTGAAGGGCAACCATACATGGATGTCTCTCACCCTTTCTTCCTCCCTCCCTTCCCCTCTCTCTGAAAATAATGAATACAATTTGTTTTAAAAAGTAAGCAAATAAATGCAACCTTGTGTGAGAGTGTCGTGAGAAACGTATTCTAAATTACAAATAATGTAATTGTGCTTATCAAATCAGATGTTTATTATAAGCATGCTCCTTGCATTGCTCCCTGGTTTAGAATTGCTCTAATTCGTTGTTTTTCTTCAGAGAAAATATCGACCTAGAAACCAGGCACCACGTGCGTGGGTCTTGTCTGCTAACCTGTGACCTTTGACCCTCCATACATAGTTCCTTCTTCATCAATAAAATAGGAGTAGTAGTACCTGCCTTTAAGGGTAGCATCTGAATTAAGGTGACCAAGTGCTCCCGTCCATAGTCCCTCATACAAAGTCGCCATACTACATGTTAAGTTCATGGGGCCTGCTCAGAATTGTGCCTGGCACATACTCAGTAAAGGGTCTCGGTTAACATCAGGGCATGGAGTCGGGGGCTGGGTTAGCACACGGCCAGCCCCTGCCCTCCTCAGGGAGCTGGGGACAGAGGAAGGAAGTCACATTTAACGAGTAGCCGTGATGTACCATTTCATCATTGTTACCCAGTTTCTAGGACAGTCTGTGCCAATACGGTGAGAGATTCCAAAACGTGAGCACCAAGGCCACTGGCTTTCTGCCACACATGAGCTTATTATTGGTGGGCGGGTGCCTAAGACAGAGGTCAGCGGCCAAGGTCACTGCCACCACTTCACCCCAGCAAATGTCTTCTGGGCCACCTTGCCCAGGGCTGTGCTGTTTGCTCAGATCCTGTACTAGTTGTCTTCCCCCTCTGTCACTGATAACACGTGTGCCCCCACGGGCCTGGCACCATGCCGGCTGCTCTCATAAGCCACCACCCCCAGCGACCACAGACAGAGTTGCCTAGGATTCAGCAGAAGCAGGAGATGGTCCCCAGGATTCCTCCCTGGGCCCTCAAGCCGGCATCGAAATCAAGTAAAGCTGCTTCTCGAACCATAGCTCCCTGTGGCCTTCAGCCACCCCCCAGCACCTCAGAGCCGGCCATTCTTAACCCCGGTCACAGTTCTGCCCAGCCGAGGAGCAGTGGGAGCTATGGAAGCTTCTGGATCAGCCCTGGCTGGTGCGGCTCAGTGGATTGAGTGCCAGCCTGTGAACCAAAGGGTCGCCGGTTCGATTCCCAGTCAGGGCACAGGCCTGGGTTGCGGGCCGGGTCCCTCGTTGGGGGTACTTGAGAGGCAACCCCGCACGGATGTTTCCCTCCCTCTCTTTCTCCCTCTGCCTCTCTCTAAAAGAAAGAAAGAAAATAAATAGAAAATAAAGCTTCTGGATCAGAGGGCTGGCCTCATCAGCGGTGATGGAACGTGCTACAGATGATTTCCTGTACCTGCTGGGATGTAGGTTTGGGTGTTTGAATGATGAGCACAGTCAAAACAGCCGGGGGAGCAAATGCCTCCCCTGGCACGAGGCTTACGTAATGTCATTAATGTCATCCAGCGCGCGGGTGTGGAAACCAAGGCTGCAGTTGGGTGGGGCCCCAGGGCAGGGGAGAGGCCCCCCATCAGCCTCACCGCCGGCCTTCCCAGCTGCCTCCACGCACAGCATGGCTCTCTCTGGTGGCAAGTAGCCACCGATTTTCATGTCACAGACGCGCCTCTCTGTCCCCCAAGTGATGTGTCCGTATCGCTGAGATTGCCAGCATGGACCCCTCAGACGCCCCTGCGAAGGAACGCACACAGAAAGGTCCTCAGGGCCTGCCTTGGCAGTCTGGATCAGAGGTGCTGTTTTTCAAAATAACCGAACTGACATTTTGTGCTGTTTTATTTCGGGGCTGGGGAATCATTCGCAAGCAGGAGTCGGGTTTTGTAGCCTGGGATGCATCCTTTCCATCAAAGTGTCATCATGCCCAGCTGGGTAGTGATGGCCCTGTCCTTGGAGAACAGCGCCAGCCCCTCCCACTCCCGGCTTCCAGCGCCGCTTCTGAACTCACCAGCCCCTTCGCAGCGGGAGGACGCCCAGAGCGGAGATACGATCCATGTGAGAAATGGCACTGGAGGAAATGGCCCTGGAACTCGCCAGCCCAAAGGCTCCGATAACGCGTCCTGTCATAAACGGGTGTCCTTATTACATCCCAGTGGCCGGGCGCTCCGTCTCCTCCAGACAGCTTTGCCCGAGTCAGCAGGGGAGTCTCCCATGAAAGAGATCTGATTCATTCTGCCCAAAGCTCAAGAATCCGCCCCCCAGCCTCCCACCCCCAGTTCCTTGGAAAGATCAGTGAGAGCACCCCTGCTGGCATTTGTCACTTATTTTGGGACTTCTCACGCCCTGGGAGCTGTCCTGAAACTTGCGTAAGTAGCATCTCAGGGCACCGTTGCACAGTCCTGAGAAGAGTCAGACAGGGTCTGCTGTTTCCACCTGCCAGGATCGGGTAACGGACCAGTCTGCCGTTGCTGCAGACAAGTGACCATTAGTTCAGCAGCTTAAAACACCTCGCAGGTATTTCCTCATCGTTTTCCTGGGGCAGGAGCCTGGACACAGCCTAGCTGGCCCCTCGGCCCAGGGTGTCACCCACCTAGTCCCCTGGGCTGCGTGCCTATCTGGACGATTGCTGGAAGGTTCGGTCCCTGGGCGGCGGGACCGAGTTCTGCCCTGCGGCCCACTCGCACGTGACCACCGATGTCTTCCAGTTCAGCAAGGGAGGCTGCCTCACTCCCGTCTGCGGAGACGGAGCCTTAGCCAGGGTCGCTGCGCAGTGGAGATGACTCTCGTCCCCTTGGTTGTGAGCATGCCCCAGGTCAGGCCGTGTTCCCTGTCGGCCTTCTGTAGCTTCATCTGCAAACAGGACTGGCTCCCGGGACTGTGCAGGCCTGAGCACGGAGCGCAGGCTCTGTATCCCGACCTCACAGTGCCCGCTGTCGGCCCAGACCTGCGGGAGGAGGCCTTTGGGGAATGCCCGTGGGGGAAGGAAAGCGCAGGGAGGGAAGAGAGAGACAGGACAGTCAAAGGGGAGAAGGAAGGAAGGAAGAGGGGCTGGCAGAAAACCCTGAGATGGGGCATTTTCATCATCATTGGCACTTCGGGTTCATGCTCCCTGGGCCACGGCCACCCCTTGGGGACCCCTATGCCCCAAACAAGGTCATCTCAGCCCTAGGGACACTTTGTCGTGTGTATCTTAATACAACTGCATTTTCATTTTTGACACGTGTTCACTCTCTTTCTCACCATATCTTGAGAACCCCGCCGGGAGGCGCCCGGGACAGGAACCAGTGTTTGCTGACCTGACCCACAGGCACGCGAGTCTTCTGCCTTTGTTTGAATTTCGGGAGCTCTTGAGTTGACCCTCCCCGTGGGGACTCCGTGGGTCGTCAACCTCTTCAGTCACCGGGAATGTCAGGCCAGCTTGGCAGCAGGGTCATTTATGTAGTGCCCGCCCTCATTCTCGGGCTCCCGAAGCCACAACGAAAATGAAAATGTGAACGTACACGTTGAGTGTTCCATTCTGTCGGAAGTCCCCCAAGGTAGCCTCCTGTTGTGACAAATAGTTGCCGTGTGCTTTCCGATAGAATTACTATTTGAGAAGCCAGGAATAATGGCTTTTTATTTGGAAGGACGCTGTCGGGCGTCTCGGAAGATTTGACATTGGCGGTGGATGAGGGCTTGGGGCTTGGGTCCTAGAGCCAGCGGTTCCGTCTCAAGCCTTGGCAGGGTGTGCGCGTCAGGAACCGGGGTTGGGGACGTCAGCGGAGCCCCTCGAAGGCTTTCCCGTTGTCCTCTGTTCGTCTGGCACTGTGTCCCCCGTGTGCTGGCCAAGGTTCCCCTCTTCCCCACACTCTGCTCAGGCTCCTCTGGGTTCGGCTGCAGCCTCTGCAGTGTCCAGTCCTGGCCAGGACCTGCGCTGTCACTTCAGCCAGAAGCCAGCATCCTCCGTATATGCCTGACCAGGGGGCTCATCCCAGGTGACACCCTGGTCGCTGTCCACGGAAATCCTGGTGGGTCAGCTTAGCCAGCAGCCCCCTCACTCAGGTGGGCCCACTCGGTCATTTTCCGTCCCCGACCCCCACCTGCTCCGGGGTGTAACCCCACTTGCGCGTGTCATACGTGGAACTGACACTGTTCTGCAGACATCCCTTCCCCGCATTTCAGAGGTCCCGAGTCCAGTGTGATTTTCCACCCTAACTGCTGCCCAGCCCCTCTGGCGGACAGGCACCGTGCCACGCGCCCCGGGGCCGGAGGTGAAGGAACGGGGCCACATGCCGGCCAGTGCCGCATGGAGAGCGGGGCTGCTGCTGTTCCGGGTGGCGGAACCGCGTGAGGTCCCAGCCCAGATCCCCTGCGCGTGGTTCACCGCGTTCCCCTAAAACGGCACCGGGACCCTTTCTCCCTCCGGGCAGAAATGAACTATTTTAGGCTTCCTTTTCATGCCTGCTGTTGGTGCCTGTGTGGTTGGTTTATCTTCCATGTACAGCCCTGTAAAGACACAAAAGCCCTTCTTGTTCGCAGACCAGGCCGGCTGTTAAAAAACGGGCGGAGGGCTGGGTGTGGCTCACCTGGGACTTGGACAAGTTACTAACCTTCAGTCCATGTCCAGAGAGAGGGGACAGTGACAGCTGGTGGGGGCTGTGTCCCAGCCAGGTGAGAAGGTTAAGTGACATCAAGAAGGGGAAGGGTCTATACTACCGGTAGGTAAGAGGCCAGAAAGTGTTAAGAATATTCTGGATAAAAAGATATTCACACGGCCCGCTCGCAGTTCCAGGAACCAGAAGGAAGCAGGAACACGGGTGCTCCGTGGTCACCGCCACCGCGCCCTGCTCTGTGTGAGGCTGGCGCCTGGGGAGGGGACCAGCTTGCGGGCATTGGTCCCCGAGGGTCGCATTTATCATGTGCTTGCTGGTGGCTCCAGGAATCGTGTTTCAGCTTCTTTCTTTTCTCTTGCAGAGACATCAAGCCAGACAACATCCTCCTGGATGAGCACGGTATGCCTGTGGGGGCCTTTGTGGACAAGGGGGGTCTGAGGCTGGGGGATAGGGGGGGTGGTCCCTGCAAGGGGATTTTAGGATTGAGCAGAAAGCCCCTTTTGGCAAGGTTTCAATGTGGGGGGGTGAACATCTGTGAATTTCAGGTCCGTGTCCCGCCCAGGTGAGCGTATTTGCAGCTTTCACGTCTGAGGACGTGACTGCTGGCAGCCAGGTGTGGGGCCGGCCGGGCGACAGGGGGTGACAGAGGGTGACAGAGGGCAGGAAGCCCCGAGATCTGTCTCCCTGCACCCCCACCTGCGCACCTGCGGCTTCAGAGAGCAACTTGCCTCTCTGAGCCCCAGTGTCACACACAGGCCGAGTGGCCCCGTCATCTCTGTGGCCCCGCTGACTCTGTACTTGGGCAGATTGCTCCCCACGCGGAGCCTGGCACCCCCAGAAATAAAGGAGAAGCAGCGCTACCTTGCAGGGGTGGGGACGGTCGAAGGTAAAGTTTGTCAGCAGGAGGAGGGCTTTGGGACCCCTGTTTACCCTTTTATTGCGTGTGGTGAGAACATTTAAGTTCACCCCCCAGCAAATTTCAGTGAAATGCAAACATGACTAAATAAACGCATTAACGACTCATTCATCTTGGTCAGAATCTGCAGCTTCTGCTTGGCTTCCCTCCCTCCGGGCTGCGGTTCCCTGGTCAAGGGAGATTTGGGGTCCCTTGACCAGCAGCAAGAGCAGAGAGAGACCCGTCTGGGGTGGGGGGGTGGGGAAATGGAACTGAGGGCAGACGCGGGCTCCCCGGGTGGCGGTGCGGTGGGGACGGAAGAGGGCAGAGAGCTGGGGAAGCGGACTTGAATTGTCGAGGGAGGCGAAGGGTGACCCTCGCTTCCTGTGGGGCAGTGCGGCTGGGTCAGGGGTAACCCCTGGCTTTGATGACCTCAACGGGAAGCAGCAAGTGAGCTCCCAGGTCAGTGGGGCCAGCCCGGCAGCCCCGGGATGTTGGCTGTGCTCCCTGGCTTGTCTGAGGGTCGCCTGGCTGCCGGCTGGCACAGCGGCCCTGGCTGTTTGACGGGGTGGGGGGCTCAGCCTGGCCCCGCACAGCCCCTGTGGCAGGCCAGCCCCTGAGTGAATGTACACGGCCAGAGCAGGGAAAGCCTCCACCTGCGTCACATTGCTGCCACCCCCTGGGCCAGGCAGGTCACGTGGCCTGACCTAGCGTCCGAGAGAGGACCTTCGGATGATGTAGCCCCAGGAAGACCCAGAGAGGGAGGAGTGTGGCCATCGAGCAGCCATCTGGAAAAGGCCAGTGGAAAAGAAGGGCCACCTGCCCAGGCGGGGACAGTAGGGACAGTAGGGACAGTGGCTGCTCTTTTTCCCTCTGGGGAGCTCACTGCCCAAAGGTGGGCAAAGAGGCACCAGTCAGAGACGGAAGGGCACCCTCACAATTTGCCCTGGGGGTCACTGGAGCCCTTGTTCATAGTCCACATGCAGCTCTGTCCTCTTCTGTATCCAGAAAAGTGTCCCTTCACCCTGGGAGGCATTAGGCCGGGTGACCAGGGAACACAGAGCCTCTGTGGTCATGGACTTTACAGTCCGGGTTGGTGGTTCTCGGTGATGGCTGCATATCGCCCGGGAACTGTACCATGTGCCGAAGCCTAGCCCCAGCCACAGAGGCCAGGGCTGGGTGGTGGGGGTTTTTAATTCCCTGGTGTTTCCGAGGTGGACCCAGGGCTGAAGAAGCGACAGACAGATCAAGAGACCATTCTGACCCATGAACAAACCTCATGGCCCCTGGGACTGGACTTCAGCCTATAAATTGGGGGAAGGGACCCAAACCCACCCATCACAGCCCTGTCCTCCCTATGTGGGGTGTTCCCAAGTGAAAAATAGAACAACGCAGGGGCAGACAGATGCCCAAAGTGTCACCTTCATTGCTGATGAAAAGCCTGAACTTGTGCGAGTCCAAAGGACTCGGGAAGGTGGAGACTGTTTCTGCAAACACGGGTCCAAATTCCAGCTGTGCCTGATAATGACCACTAAGTGCTCACAGTGCCCAGAGCGGAGCTGGGTGCTGGGCTGGGGCCTCATGAAGCACATCTGTGTGGCGAGGAGCCTTCCACCCTGGTGTGAGTCGGGGAAGGTGACGGGACCTGGCACGGAAAGCTGAGGGCTTGCTGCCTCATTCCTGGGACTGGAGGCAGCTCCATCCCTGGGCAGCTGCGTGTCCTGGGTTCCCCTCACTTGTCTGGGTTCGAGCGTCCTCAAGAGGATGCTGCTTAATAAAGTAGAACGGCCCTGGCTGGTGGCACAGTGGATAAGGTGCCGGCCTGCGAACCCAAAGGTCACTGGTTTGATTCCCCAGCCAGGGCACATAACCAGGTTGCAAGCCAGGTCTCCAGCCAGGTCTGTAGCTGGAGGCAGGTGAAAGGCAACCATACATGGATGTCTCTCTCCCTCTCTGCCTCTCTCCCTTCTCCTCTTTCTAAAAATAATAAATAAAATCTTTTTTAAAAATGTTTAAAAAATAAAGGAGGACGCCAAGCTGGCTTGAGGCTTGAATGAGGGGTGTGGGATGCCAAACTAAATAGTCACTTCCTCGCCTCTTACACAGTGAGGAGACAAGACGATGGTAACGGAAGTCCTGCCCCAGCAAAGACCCCCATCCATCGAGCTTGCTTATCCCTGGCTGTGTCTCCTAAAACCAACCTGTGCTTTCTTTCCACCCCCCAAACTCCCGAGTGCTTCCTATCGGCAGATCCTACCTCTTCCAGCACTCTAGCTGCAAGAGAGTCCGGAAATAGGGTTCCCCTCTTCCTGGCCCTTGCGAGACAGGCGATAGGAAAGAACAGACTGGGAAAGGTAGTCTCCAGCACAGCACCTCCCAGAGTCCTTGCAGAGAGGGGATCGTGCTTATGAAACTTCTCTATAAATGTTATGCATTGTGATTAATAAAATGGCACAGAGTGGAAGGGTCAGGTAGCCTTGGCTATGCTGCAGGAACTAACTAACCTAGAAATCTAGTGGCTTGACATTATGAGTCCCGGACGTAGAGAAAAGAGGGTCGATGAGCTCTCTCAAAAGCCTTGCATGAGGGGGCTTCCATATCACATGAATCCAACAGGGCGCAAATGCCGGGCGGGCTCTATGAAATGATGATGCTGACGGTGTTGAAACTAGCTGAGGGAACAGGAGGATGGAGTGCCCCAAATCTCAGCAAAGTTGCTCAGGGAGTTCCAGGAGTGCTGGTTTCTTCTGCCTGGGTGTTTTCCACTGCTCCCCTCTGCCCAGGGGAGCCTGGGGCACACGGATGGTGCTGAAGGCCCTGCTTTCCTACCCATTGACCAAGACAGGCGAGGAAGTGAAGTCAGAGGGAATGGAAGGAAATCAGGGCCGTTCTGTCCCTTATCAGGCAGGGGTGGCTTTGAACTGGGCCTCCCTCGCCACCGACGGAGTCTGGACAAGCTTGTGCCGGAGAAGGGGGGTTGATGTGGTTTCTCCTTCCCTTTGCTGCCATCCTGTGACACGTTCTCTGTGATTCCATGGAGCTGAGTGCGAGAGGAAAGTGCCTGGCGTGTGATCTGAGTGGGGACCGGCAGCCTGCACTACATGGCATGACGTCCATCCAGGAAGTGGGTCACCAGTAGCGTGAGCACAGGGGAGCTGGGCCAGCGGGGCCCGAACCCCTGATTCCCGCTCTCCTGGGCTTCCATGTGTTTTTGCTCACGAGCGCTGCTCTGGGCTC
>PVIW01005834.1:0-98304 GCA_004026585.1 Noctilio leporinus | reverse complement strand
TCTTTCATATGCCTCTGGGCCCTTTGTATCTCTTCCTCAGTGAGTTGTCTGTTCAGGTCCTTTGCCCATTTTTGAATTGGGCTGTCTGTCTCCCTGGTGTTGAGTTGCATTAGTTCTTTATATATTTTGGAGATCAGACCCTTGTCTGAGGTATCATTGGCAATTATGTTTTCCCATACAGTTGGTTCCCTTTGAATTTGGCTGATATTTTCTTGAGCTGAACAGAAACTTTTCAATTTGATATAGTCCCATTTGTTGATTTGTTCTTTGATTTCCTTTGCCCTTGGTGAAATATCAGTAAACATATTTTTGCATAGGATATCCAAAAGTTTACTGCCTAAGTATATAATATTTTACAGGCTTTTATAGTAAAGTTAGGCATATCCAGGAAGAAAGAAAAATTTCCACTAAATGTGAACACAAGAAATTAAAGATCTGCTTATGTGCTTTGAATTTTCATCTTATTTACTTTATCCAGCAAACCTGTATAAAAGCAAACAATATACTAGATAACTAGAAAGATGTATATGAAAGATGACCAAGTACCTTGATGCAGGTGTGCACTGAAAGCAAAAGCAGAGCAAGCAGGACATCTAACCCAGACAGAATGTGGAGTCAAAGAAAGCAACACAAGTGGTCCCAAAAGATGTAATCCCTGACCTGAGCGGAATTTTCAATATCTAACAGAAGTTCTAGATGAACTCACCAAAAGAGACAGAGGGGAAGAAGTCAAAGCTCCTTTAGGGAGGCAGGTAAAATGGGCACACTCTCTGAAAAACTTAGACTTAAAAAGTACATGCTCAGTTACCCTAATACGATAAGAATCTTCTAGAAGGACTTCTACCACAACTAAGGACCCCTTTCCAAAAGAGTTCTTTGATTTCCTGGGCTAATTTGAAATATAACAACCCAGTTTGAATTATAGAATCTTACAAGCTTTTTATAACTAGTGTCATGATTCAAAAGTTGGAGGGAAATGGTCATACCTACTTCTAGGTAAACACTGTGAGATAGGGTTATGATAAAAAGAGATAAATTCCAGTTCCTTTGTGTTACATTCCTCTTCTACTTTTAACAGCCTCCACTCTCAGCTCATACTCTAAATGTGACAGAGTTTGGGTGAATATATTGAGTTGTGGATGAAAAGGGAACTCTAGGGAAAGTAACCTCAAACAGTGGTTTAATCATCAATTCAGAAATTCCTAACTGGACAGAAAGATTATTGTGTATAGTCACACATCAAGCATTTAACTTCTTTAGGAAATGGTTTTTGCCTTAAGTGAGCTCTGTCCATCGTTTCTATGCATCTACATTAATAGGTCTTTGAAAAAACCCCTTTCAGATCCCATCTTTTAAACTGTGACCAACCTCAAGACAGCACATATCCCTAACTATCCTGTAAACAATTCCCCACTTTACTTTCACCCACCTTCATAGAATCTTCCTACTATTCTCTCCTTAATCTCAAATGCTTGAAAGTAACTGCAAATGCCCCTTCTCTGGAGAATCTGAAATCTTGCTCCTTGATCTGTATCATCCATTTTGGCTCAAATGAACTCACACAAATGCTGTATACTCTACAGGTTTGGACATTTCCTAGATCAGCAGTCAAATCAACCTCTCAAATGATCTTGCTTTTAATTCAAAGATCTTCATTTCTTGTGATAAGTGCTCTTTGTTGAAATATCAGCATCATATAATGTTTAAGTTGAAAACTGGGTACTTGAAATGCTCTGTGAATAGTACCTCAAGATAAAAACTGCCAGAAATGAGGAAATGCATCATGTGAATAACTCTGGGATGAGGGTTAACTAATGACTGAGTCATCTAGGTAAAAAAAAAAAAAAAAAAAAAAAAAAGTCAGGGATATATTTTCTGTTTTTCAGTGAAGAGATTACAGATTATTGATTTGAACAACAGAAGAAAATGGTATCAAAATTCTTGAATTTTTCAGGCTACATGAATTAGTCAAGAAAAGTCACCACAAAGGACAGAAACCCATCTCATGGGAAAGGAGAAATTTATTGGCTCTTATGATATGAGGAAGATTAACAGGTAAAGTGCAAACATGCAGCTCAACTTCAGATGCACATAAACAAGCCTTTTTGGTGCTGCCAGGTCCCTCTACCTCCATCTATGCTTTACATGGTGGCTGGAAAAGGGGGTCCTACGGAAAGTAACCTCACAGGATCACCTGATCATAAATTCCTAGCTGAATAGTCATGCCCCAAGCATATACTTTTTTTTAGTAAAAGGCTTATTTTGTCCTAATTAAGTCCTGAACATTGTTTTTATGAATCTATGTTAACACACTTTTAAATTATTCTTTTTAGACTCCTTCCCCCTTCTAAAACATGACCAACCTCAAGAGAGCACACCATCCTATTAACTATTACTATTAATTATTACTATTTTGTAATCCAATCCCTACCTTGTTTTCTCCCAGTTTTATTTAAGTTTCATGTTCTCTCCTTTATTCAAAATGAGTAAAAGCAGCTGCGAACTGCCATTCTAAGATGCATTTATCTAAGGATGTTGAAATTTTTGCCTCCAGGCCTATCTTCTGTTTGAGTCAAATAAATTTTTATAAAAATTACAATATCTACAGGTTTGGGAGGTCTTTCCTCAATGGCATATTATCTAATTGCAAACCTAATTTTTTCTACAAAGTGAGGAACAGTGGCTACCAACTGCCCATGAGCCTCATACTGACAGCAACCATCACTTGGTAGGAACATAAAGAGTTACCTTAGCCAAGTTACTTAATTGTGTTTGTCTCAGATTCTTCACCTGTAAATGTTAAAGGAATAGAAGTTATTAATCTTTTACACATTATCTGTTGTCCTTGCTTTCCAAAAGGCCATTATAGAGAATAGGTCTTGGCCCAAAGTTGTGAATACTTTAAACAGTTTGAAAAGAAAACTTGACCTTTCAGTACTTTTATATTGTATCTAAAGAAAATTTCTTGTATCCGTCTAAAAGATTGTCTTAGATGTGGTTTGTGAAGCAAAATTTATGCACTATCAAGTATAAGAGCCCAATTATTTAAAACATTGAACTTATAACTAAGAAAAAAAAAAGTTTAAGAGCAAAAATAAAGCTATGTTATGAACCTCCCAGATAATATATATTCAAATATTACTTAAGTGATTCTTATGGCACTTTTCAGTAACATAAAGTCAGTAATTCTTTCAAAACATTTTTGGAAATTTTAAAAGATGTGTCCAGAATGTCATTGGGATTTCATTATACTTGCAAGTGTATGTGTATAATATAGATGCTAAAACAGGATACAAAAATCAGAGAAAACTGAATAATGATTCTAAGGAAAACTTAGGTGTCTGTTACATCTTGAGTCATATGCCAGTCACATATTACACATGAAAGAAGAACAGACCTGAAAGGTGACTGAAGCATAGCCACAGTCAACATGGAACCCAGTGGCCAGCACTCAGCAACTATCTGGGGTTGCAGCAAGGACAGGTAACAACCACCATCATAAGCCCACTGGTCAGGAATCAGACAATGTACATATCATGATAAGAGGGAGGGTAAATCAAAATATTTCAATATCTTTCAAACTGTAGTCTACCCTCACTCTGGAGACCTGAGTGATTTTTTAAAAGATTTTATTCATTGTTTTCAGATAGAAGGGCAGGGACAGAGGAAGAAAAGGAGAAAAGCATCAATGTATGATTGACTTTCACCTGCCTCCAGCTCAGGGCCTGGCTGGAGACCTGGCTTGCAACCTGGTTATGTGCCCTGGCTGGGGAATCGAACCAGTGATTTTTGGGTTCGCAGGCTAGTGCCAATCCACTGAGCCACACCAGCCAGGAGGTAGAGACCTGAGTTTAATAGGTGCTTCTGGAACATGCTGACCTATGTATATTATAATAGGCCACTCTGCATATGAATTATTTTATTTCAAACACTTTTTTTTTGGAGAATATCTATTAATATATTAAGGAATATTAATGTTCTGTGGAACACAGTTTGTCATCCTTTTCTCATGTCTGAATGTTTTCTGAGCTAAGTGGGTTAAGAAATGAGATAATGGGATAAGAGTAGTGCAAATTGTAGGTCCAACAGCAGCAGACTTAGATAAAGTGTGAGAAATGGGAGTTTTGAGACCAATTATTGGGAATATTTTGAAGGAAACGATGAGTAACTGAATGTAACAAAGAAATTTGGATAATGACTATCTATAATAGTGGTGCAGAAGGGAACTAGAAAGATGTGAACTGTCAAGTTCATTTAAAATTTTGTTTAGTAATATCTCTAGGTGTTGACAAACCCTAGTTTGTCCTGGGGGAAAATCTTCCTCTTGCTTTGGCTCACTTGCTTTGACTGTCAATGGATAGAATCCATTGATTCTATGGGAATGTACAGAAAAGTACTGTTTATCCTCAATAAAACTTTTACACATGAATTGGTAACTGCAAGCCATGAATAGCTACAGTTCTAAGTTACACAAATCAGGACCCTTTCCTGGAAATCAATTAAGTTTTAGTCCCTCACAGGCTTTACTAACATCAAGATTGCCTGTCTTTCCTTGTCCAGTAGGTTTCCTACAAATAAATGTGATATACAAACTAATTATATATATTATATGTGGTTATATGTATGCATGTTAGACTTAGTCAATAATTGAATGAAGCATAGCCACTGAAATACCAATATTGTAGTACTAAATGTTAGTTAGCAGATTTGATTCTCAGGCCAAAGCCCAAAATGGGAAGATAAACTTATTTCAGAAATAACCTCCCTCTTTCTCTCTCTCCCCAGCTCTCTCTGTCACTGCTATTTCTCAGTACATTCTACTTCCCTATAAAAGTCTAAATCCAACCACTACCACAAAAGTTCAGGGTTTATCTAGCCAGCTTCTCGGTAACCAACACAATCAATGGGTTTACCTAAGTCCAACTACTCTGTTGTACACCAAAAACTTATACAATGTTATATGTCAATTATACCATAATAAAACTGGGGAAAAAACCCAAAACAACTAAAAAATTAATGTTTTCAATGACTCAAACAGAGGAGCCATCCACCTTTAATCATGTGACTGAGAATACTTTTCTTCTAGTCCCCAAACTATTCTGTAGCTCTATATAAGTGAAGCCAAATAGATGTAGCTAGCTATCTAGGTTAAATGAGTTTCATTTACTGACATTTAATTTTTAAGGTTGAATTTTTTAAATCATTATTTAAGCAACAGCTCTAAATTGATATAAGTGATTACTAAACATCCCACTATGAAGTTACAGACATAGAACAATGCATCAAGCATAAATGTACATTTTAATTAGTGATTGTCTAATAGAGGTCCATGTAACTGACATGCAGGTCAATAAATCAAATATGGACAGCATTCTTGGAGCCACATGTGTTCCTTTTGACCTAGTCCCTGCCTCCCAACTCGAGGTAACCACTCTGGTGATGTCTTTAGTAATTGTTTGCTTTCCTTGTAGTTTTATAACTTAGGGATGCATTGTTAAGTATTAAATTTATTTTTTCTCTATTCAAACTATAAAAAGCATTGATTTAATCTCTTTGTGATTTTTTTGTCTGCTTTTTCCCCATGCTATGGTTTTGTGATTCTCCCATCTTGTTACATGCATAAAAATTAGGAAGACTAATTAGTTAATACATGTTATTTCTTTATAGAATAAATCTGTATATAAAAAAGCTCAGTGTAGGAAAAAAAGACTGGTTGCCCTAGGCAACTGGATGAGAAGATGCTGAGTTTTTTGTTTTTTTTTCCATTCTATATTCTTCTTCCAAATTAGAGTATAGCATATTTCTACACACTAGCTGTCTTTGCAACCCAAATATCCTTCCCCCTTTTGTTTTATTCTTTGAGGATAAGCGCCATGTTTTAGGGCTTGTTCTGCCAGATGGCTTTTTGTATAACTTACTGGCAAGAATGAACACCATGAAACATGAGCCTGGGAACAGACTTTGAAGTAGGTCTCTTTGCTCTGAAAGGCAAATATCAAAGTCAGTTTGGTTGGCAACCCAAATATATGGTTTCACCAAATTTTCCATATAAGGGTGAGTCTCCGTTCTAATATTTGATGTCTAAGTATCTTCTGATTTGGTCTGAGGTAAAGAGAGAAATATTGCTATAAATATTATCAGTGTAAAATATTTTAATATTTTTTGAAAACTGATATTAAAAGAAAAATAGATTACAAACTCTCCCTTCTCATAATATGTCCCCAGGTGTTTTGATTACAGTTTTGATAAAATAAGCAAAAAGCTTGTGATATTCAGACAAGTAAACTTTTTCACCATGCAAAAACCTATACTGTTAACATTTTCATCCAATATTATAGACATAAGACATATTGGGAGATAATCAACTTTGTTTTACTTCTATGATGAGTACACACATCATCATAGGTATCTGAATCAGAGAGATAAAGCCAATTCTAAGTTTGCCTTAAATTGTATGTTTTCTAGTTTTACTTTGTTTATTTCCCATTTCTAAAGGAGCAACCCATTAAAAGTAATCCTGGTCTTTCCAGGTACAGAGGAAGTGTTTTGTTCATTTTAGCTAAGTATGTCATGATTAACTTAAAAAAAAAAAAAAAAAAAAGGCAGCCAAATAAAATCTATCAAGTGATATGGCAAAAACATGTGGGTAATTGAAATAACATCACTGAGTAATATGCTTTTTGACTTGTTCTCTTAAAGAAAAAGCGCTATTAAACTTAAAATCATATACTTTTAAATCATTAGATATATACTCATGTTTAAACTAGAGGTTTGCATATATTTTTCATAATTTTTCCTTAAAGCATTAGCATGGGTCCATTTCTTTTTTGTCCCCATTCATATATACAATGCAAATAAAGTATTCAAGTGATATTAATTTATAATTTACAAAGGAGCTCTCTTATACATGTCTCTTTTGATCTCCCAAACAATCCTCTCAGTCAGACAGAGATTCAGTCAGCAAATATGTACTGGAGATCCTCTAACTGTGCATTTCACACCATGATGAAGAGATGGGATAGTGTGTAAGCAGACAGTTCATACTCTAATCAGGTCTGACCTTCGGTAGGGAAGCCAAAGGACAGATGGCTTCAATTAATTATAAGTACCTGGAGAATTATAAGTTACAAACAATGTGAAGGAGAAGTAAGGACTGCACTCATATGGTAAACAATGTAAAAGGACTTTTATCACATTTTGAAGGTAACAATTAACATGTCTGTTTATTTCCTGCCTTCTTTCTATCTTTCTTTCCACTTTATTACTGTATATTGCTCTTTTTAGGAATATATAAACATTTTTTCCCTTTTAATAGATATACTATTTTCAAAATGCCCCTTTCTAGACAACTTTCAAGTTTTTCAGGAACCAGTGAGATTTTTTCCACTTGATGTAAAGTGTTTATAAATGATTGAAATCTCCCAAGAAAGTGGCATATAGCTTTCCCAGATGTGCCTTTCAATAACTATATGATAATGTCATTCTGTTTTTATTGTCATTGATTTTATCATTGCTATTCTGTTGTTGTCTTATTCCCCCTGAGCCAATAGACAGGAATATAGAATTCATAATGGTTCTACTCATTTGAGCCTTCATGGGATTTGTTTTACCTTTATTTATTATTTTCTTATCTACTATGGTATTTATCCCCAGGTTTAGTTAACACTTTAAAAAAGTGGGAGAAATATTTGAGCCCTTCCTTCCACCCCCAACTCTCCATGTTCTCCCCTACCCCCAGCAATAGGTATATGTGGTCAGTTTGGCTCAAATTAAGTCATTAAAAAACTGTACAGAGGTGGGTGCCATGAATAATGGAACATAAAGAAGGAGGAATTAATTCTTCCTGGAGCCATCATGAAATGCTTCACAGAAAAGGAGAATAAAATATCTTAAAGGCCAATGTGTTCAAAAATTGAAGCCTTGACGAGTGGGGAGGAGGACAGAGGGGAGCAAAAAGGGGATGGATGTAATACAACAACAATAAAATTAAAAAAAAAAATTGAAGCCTTGAAAAGCAGGGGAAGATTTCTAGTAAACAAATAACCTGGAAACAGCCAAGGTGTTTTTCAACATGTGAATGGTTCAACAGATGATCCCACATCCATGCCACAGAAGACTGCTTCTCAGCAATAAAAAGAAATAAACTATTGAAACATGCAACAGTTCGGATGGATAAATCCCCAGGAAATTATGCCAGTGGAAAAAGCCAATCCCATTAAAGCAGCTGGGGGTGAGGGTGGAGGGACAGTGGCAGCAGTGGGGAAAAATGGATTCTACTGAGCCAAACTGAGGGAAGCTCGCAGTCCCAAATGATCACCTTAAGGGACCTCCCAAGTCCACCCAGTAGGCGAGAACTGGGTGAACCTTGAAAAGCAAGTTAATGTCTATGAGTGGAAAAGTGATCAAATCCAAAGAGGAGAAAGATGCTTCTTCGGGTCAACATAAAATCCATAGGAACAATGCACACTGGGAACTGGTCCTCCATATCAGAGATGATCAGGATGAACGGCAAGTTCTGTATATCACTTCTGTCCTAAACAGTAAATTAGCCATGCTTGACTTCAGCTACCATATTTTGCCTGCTATGAGCTTGGTCTACTCTTCTGTGCAATGTATTTTGTAAGAGTGTGGAAGAAATATACAAGGTTGATTAGAGTTGACATAATTAATGCATATTTCTGCAGTTCTTATTGTGGGAGCTGCTTTTGAGAGAGGGGAAACCCTTTAGCCAATTTTGTTCCTCTTTAAAGTTTTGTTCAAATTTTAGTGGGTATATTTATGTGCAAATTGGATCAACTTTAAAAAAGTGGAATAAGGCCCTGGCTGGTAGCACAGTGGTTAAGGTGCTGGCCTGCGAACCCAAAGGTCGCAGGTTCGATTCCCCAGCCAGGGCATATAACCAGGATGCAAACCAGGTCTCCAGTCAGGTCTGTGGCTGGAGGCAGGTGAAACGCAACCATACACTGATGTCTCTCTCCCTCTCTCCATTCCCCTCTTTCTAAAAAATAATGAAATAAAAATCTTAAAAAAAAAAAAAAAAGTGGAATAAAAGTTGTAAATAGAGGTTTTTTTAATTTTAGAAGAAAAAGGGGAACCAATTCAGCATAAAACAACTATTGCTAACCAAACTTAATTAAGCCCTATCTAGAGGAACTACTCTCAGTAGAGAAAATTAAAAGTTTGAGCACATCTGATAGGATTAATAAAAAGTTGCATTAAGGCTACAGCTCATTACAACTTTCACACAGAGAATTACCATCTCATCGTCATCTTTTCATTTGAAACCAACATTATTATCACCCTGTACTAACTGAATAACTGAAGCTCTCAATTTCTGTTGCTTGTCCAGGGATAGTGAATGCTGAAAATAATGCTCCAAATAGGCAAGTACATACGCAAAGCAAAAGACTTAGAGTATTCTAGATTTTAAAGTCGTCTTCCTACCAGTGGAAGAAAAATGTATTAGGAGATCAAGAAATCTCACACTAACATACACAGAAACCACAGCTGTTTTAACTGAACCAAGAAAATTCCCCTTATGTAATTGCCAATAAAATATAAGGAAATTTGCCTTTAGATGCATACTTGACTTCACTGAGGTATCTGCGCTTAATGGTTGATGCAGGTGATGGAAAAGTTTGCCAGAATCTCCAGAAGTCTTCAGAGTTGGACTCTGAAAAGAAAAATATACAGAAATGTACAAAGAACATAGTGGCCTGTTGACATAAAAAGTCACAGAGACATGGCCACTCATCCCATAGATACTAATACCTGGAAATGGAGGTTTCCTTAGGACGAAATCTATGGCTGTGGCTTGGAACAATAAAGGAAAGGTCTGAGAGGTCAAAGTCACAAGAGAAAAGATCTCTCTATTACAGAAGTAAAGAATTCCAGTTTTATCCACAATAGCTAACACTGTCTAGAAATCTGTCAGGTGAGCAAAAGTGGGGGAAAAAAAATCAAACTAGCCACAGATGTCCAGCATATGCACCTTCATTTATTGTGCAGCCACATACAAGAAATGGCCTCTCCCAAGGGTGCAAAATGAATGATTACAGTTCTCTTTAATGCTCCAAAGTATTTCAAAAGCCTAGGGGGAGCCCTATGTTGTAATTCTTTAAAAAACAAATGAGTAAATATAGATGCACAATTTTTTCCTTCTTAGGTCTTATCCTTGACTCTTTGTTTCCTATGTTTTCTGCAATATAGGAATCACTATTGCCTTTCTGTCCCAGATTTTATAAACAGTATGGAAATGTAATTTTATAAAATTAATGTTTTAATCATGTAGGACATTTTACCTATTCTAAATATAGGATTGGTGGTTTCCTCCTTTTTAATGGAAGATGAAATGTTTTATTTGTTAAATTAAATATGTCCTTAGCTACATGAATTCTATTGCTTTTCATTTTTTCTTTTTCTGTATTGCCATTAATGCTAAGGGTAGAAAGTTCTCAGGGTGGATGGCTTTTAAAGAATATCTTTGAAAATCGAGGAAGTTAATCTCTTATTTTAGGAGGTGAATATCTGAAAATATTTGGAATTATAGACTTATCATGAAATAATGATATTTGGGCATAAAGAAAAGGAATGAGAAAATTGAGCATCTGTGAATATAATATGCTATCTGAAACATGAAGTTTTCTCAATTAAAGCAAGTTTCTTTATTTGCCTAGCAATCTCCTAACTCAAAGTAGATACTCAGTAAATAATGGTGGAAAGAAAGAGAGGAGGTTGGGCGGGTTGGGGGGGGTGGGGGAGAGACAGAAATTAAATAAAACAAAAGCCACTGATATGCAGCCCAGAATCTTCCCTGTGCCCTCTCAATCTAGAATCATCCCTGACTGTTCTATCAATTCTCTTCACCATGTCCTGCCTTAGGTAATTTAAAACCAATTTTGCATTCCAACCCTGTATTCTTCTACTTACATCTTTCTGTCTTGCTGTGAAGCACTCCAAGTTGGAAAATTCTGTCAATGATAAGCTCTTGTCTGTCTCTGAGCAGACCTAAAGCTGAAGTCACTGACAGACTTCCCAACCCTTCTGCTCTGTGGATAGAAAGGTAACAGCTGTATGACTGTTATTACCAGATCACACCGTGGGTGGAAGAGCTGTCCTTTTTGAATGGAAGCACTGAACTAATACTGCAAACACTGAATCTTATATATATATATTTTCAGTTATCAAATTATAATGGAGAGCCAAGCTCTTTTATGTAAGTAAAATTTCAAAAACAAATCTGACTGCATGTCATATTTCAGACAATAAATTGCAATCAGTGAATCACATCAATGTCCTTTTCATGCAGAACTTCTTTTTCTAGAACATTTTATTTTCTTTCATGCTAAAATTTTCTTGACCATAAACAAGGACAAAATGATCCTCATGATCTAGTGAGAAAAATAAACTACTCAACAAAAGCCATAATGCTCACAGGGACCATATGCAGGAATGGGTGTCAAAGTATTGTAGTGTTATGATCCTGTGCATTATTTATACATAATGCAGGCCCTGGAACTGGTAGTTATCATCTTACTAGTTGCATCTTTTACAGCCACACCTCCAATACCCTTATTTAGCAAAGGCTGAGGAAGATACCCAAGGTTCTCCAAAAGATGAACCACTTTGATGCATTAGCTTTTCACAGCTTGGCTTGAATTTAGGCCTGCTCCAAAGAAACCAGACTCACTATACCTCTTTTAACAACCCATTTTTACATGGCCACACAACAGAAGCAACACTCCAGTGACCTGCATTAACCCTACTCAAATCGGAGTGAAGGAAGACATTTACATCAATTAGTGCCAGGTCCTACTTTTTTGCAATAATTATATATGTATATACACACACACACACACAAAGGCTGTCCTAAATGTATTGAGCCAATGTCAATATAATTAAAACAGTTTGCGTGGCCAATATATATATTTTTAAGACTGCATTGTTTTATTTTTAGAGAGAGGGGAAGGGAGGGAGAAAGTGGGGAGAGAAATATCAATGTATGGTTGCCTTTCACCTGCCTCCAGCTATGGACCTGGCTATGTGCCCTGACTGGGAATCAAGCCAGTGACCTGTGGGTTTCCAGGCTGGCTGTGTGGCCAATATTTTCAGAACAGATCTCATATATATATATATATATATATATATATATATATATATATATATATATGTGTGTGTGTGTGTGTGTGTGTGTGTGTGTGTGTGTGTGTGTATGGTTCTATTTGACTCAAAAGTCCTATGCTACTTCCTTGCCAGTGCACTTTCTGTATTTTTACACAAAGAGCTATAAATAATGCATATAACTCAGTGAGTATATATACATATATATATGCAAAGATCACCATAATCTGTTATAAACCTACTTATTACCTCCAAAAATTTCTTCCTACCTTTTATTATTATTGTAATCAAAATACTTGATATAAGTTCTGTCCTCATAGTAAATACTTTAGTATACAATATAGTACTGTTAACTGTAAGCACTATGCTTTACAGTAGATCTCTAGGACTTACCTTGCATAACCAAAACTTTGTATCCGCTTGTTCCCTCCCTCTAGCTTCTGGCAACTGCCATTTCACTCTCTGTTTCTACGCATTTTACTATTTTTTATATTCACTTTATTTTATTTTTTAATCTACACCCAAAGATATGCTTACTGGTTCAGAGAGAGATGAAAGGACAAAAGGAAAGAGCAAAGAGGGAGGGAGGGGTAAGGAGGGAGAAAGAAAGAGAGAGATGGAGAAAGATTTGTTGCCCACTCCTTGTTCCTAGACTGGGAATGGAACTTACAGCCTTTTGGTGTACAGGATAATGCTCCAACCAACTGAGCCACCTGGCCAGGGTAGGTTTTACTATTGTAGATTACTCATACAAGTTTCCTTCTATGTAGCTTATTTCACCTAGCATGTCCTCCAGGGACATCCATGATATATCAAATGACAGAATTTTCTTTTTTTATGGCTAAATAATATTTCATTGTATGTACATAACACATCTTCTTTATTTATTCATCTATTAATGGGTATTCAGGTTGCTTCCATGTCTTGGCTATTATGACTAATGCTGTAATGAATATGAGAGTACAGATACCTTTTCAAGACACTCATTTAAATCCCATAAATATGTACCCAAAAGTGGAATTGCAAGATCATATAGTAGTTATTATAGTTTAGTTTTTGTTTGTTTGTTTTTTAGGAATCTCCATGCTATTTTCCATAGAGCTTGAACCAATTTACATTCCACCAATTGTGTTCAAGAATTCCCTATACCCTCTTCGGGAGATAGCATTTTATATATACATTGCCATTCTAACAGGTGTGAGGTGATATCTCATTGTGGTTTTAATTTGAATTTCCCTGATGATTAGTAATGTTGAGGATTTTTAAAACATACCTGCTGGGTTTTTATACCTTTTGAGAAATGCATATTCAGTTCCTTTTCCTATTTTTAAAATCAAATCTTATATTTTTATATTCAATTATATGAGTTCCTTATACATTTGTGTATTATTCATTTGTGACACACATGATTTGCAAATGTTTTCTCATATTCTGCAGGCCATCTTTTTATTTTGTTGACTTTTTAAATAGGCAGAGGGTTTTAACATAAGGTAGTCTCACTTGTTTACTATTGTTACTTGGGATTTGGGTGTCATATCCAAAAACTTCATTGCCAGGAACAATATTAACAAGTTATTTCTCTCTCCTTCTAAATTTGTATGATTTCAGGTCTTCTGTTAAGTCTTTGATCTATTTTGATTTGAGTTTTTAATTTGTGATGAGAGATAGGGGTCTAATTTCATTCTTTTGCATGTGTTCCCAAAACCACTTATTAGAGAGACTATCTTTTATCCATTGTATATCCTTGGCTGCTTTGTCATAAATTACTGATAAATAATTTACATGTGTTCATTCTGGCCTCTCTATTCTGTTCCATTGATCTATGTATCTCTTTTTATTCCAATTTCATAGTGTTTTGATTACTATAGCTTTGTAATATATTTTGAAATAGGAAGTGTGATGTCTCCAGCTTTGCTCTTCTTGTTTAAAATTGCTTTCATTCTTTGGGATGTTTTTTGTATGTTTCAATACAAATTTTAGGATTGCTTTCACTATTTCTGTAAAAAAAAAAATACCATTGGAATTTTTGATCAGGCTATCATGTAATTTGTAGATTATTCTGGGTAGTATGGACATTTTAAGAACACTAATTCTTCTAATCTATAAACATAGGATGTTTTTCCATACATTTATGTCTCCTTTAATTATTTTCATTGGTGTGTTAGTATTAGTTTTGCTTAGTCCTAAGTATTTTATTATTTCTTATGCAGTTGTAAATGGAATAATTTCATTTTTCATATAAATTATTTCTTAGACATAAGACCCAGGTGCTGGGAATCCAGGTCTTGTTTCAGCAGCTCCCACAGTAACTATGGAGTCAGGGACTGGGCCTGACCTCTCACAAATCTGTTGCCCCCACAGTAATCAGTGACTGTCTACATCCTTCAAAGATATTTTAGCTTGGTGGCAAGACCTGTGTCCTTCAAAGACTTCTTAGTCTGTTGGCAAGAATAACTTTTCTTTCTTTCTTTTTTTTTTTTTTTTTAATTTTATTGTTGTTGTATTACATCCATCCCCTTTTTGCTCCCCTCTGTCCCCCCACCCACCCACCCATTCCCCCCAAAGTCAATCCCACCTGTTGTCCATGTCCATGGTTCCTTTATACTAGGTTCTTGTCAAGAATAACTTTTCTATTTTAGTAAACCTCTCTGCTCTCAGAGCCAACCCACCCCCCAAAAACCACTTGCAGAAAGTTCTCTCAACTCCCTCCCCTTTTATCCCCTTTAGAAACCCCTGCCTTACTTTTGTACACTGCTGACACACTTCTGCCTTCTTGGTCTCAGTCCACCTGTTGCAACTGGTCAAATAAACCATTTCAACTCACAGCCAGTTGTCCTGTTATTTTTCCTCTCACTCTCACTGGACTTAACATTGTTGGTGCACAGAAATTCAACTGATTCTGTGTCCTGCAGTCTTGCTGAATTCATGTATTCAATCTAATAGTTTTTAGTGAAATCTTTAAGGGTTTTATACATATATTATATATTTCCTAATTGTTTCACTATTAGGAAATGCAACTGAAAACTACTATAAGGTTTCATTTCACATTCATAAGGATAGTAATTATTGAAAAATTAAGTGTTGGTCAAGATAGCAGAATTTGGAACTCCTTGTTCACTGTTTCTGGGAATGTGTAAAATGATGTGTACTTTATGGAAAGAAGTATAAAGGTTTGTAAAAAAAATTTTTAAACGTACCTCGTAATGAAGCAGTCCCAACCTGGCTATTTTATCCAAAAGCATCAAAATCAGGGTCTACAGAGTTATCAGCATACCCTTAGGGATAGAAGCATTATTTACCATAGCTAAGATATGAAAAAATAATTGTTCATCAACAGATAAATGAATAATGAAAAATGTGTGCAGAAATAAAATGAAATATTATTTTGCCTGAGAAAGAAGGCAATCCTAGCATTTAACGTGACATGGATAAGCCTGGAAGACATGTCAAGTGAAATCAGACACAGAAAGACAAATACTGCATGATTTGATGTATAGGAGATATCCAAACTAGTTGAACTTATAGAAGCAGAAAATAAAATAGTGGTTGCCAGGGAATGGTTGGGAGTTGTTATTTAACGGGTATGAAGTTAGAGAACTACAAGAGGATTAATTTCTAGAGATCTGCTGTACAGCCTACAGATAACAATAAGGTATTTTACCCTTGAACATTTGTTAAAAGGGTGGACTCATGTTAAGTATTCTTACAAAAAGGAAAAGCAAAGGGACACGGAAATTTCTGGAAGTAATGGCTGTGTTTACAACTTTGATTATGGTAATGCTATCATTAATTAGTGTATGCATATGTTCATACTCATCAAATTATACATATTAAATATGTGTAATATACACATATATACACATATGTGCACTCATATATACACATATAATATTAAATGTATATATATATATATATATATATATGTAATATATATGGTCATGTTATGTCCAAACAAATATTTTACTTTTGCCTTTCTGATGTGGATGCTGTTTAATTCTTTTTCTTTCCTAATTTTTCTCTAGGATTTCCAATAAAGTGTTTAAATAGAAGTAGAAAGTGTCAATATCCTTGCCTTGTTTCAGACCTCAAGGAAAAGCTTTTAGTTTTCATCTTTGAATGTGATTTTAGGTATGAGTTTTATATACATGGCATGTATTTTGCTGAGGCAAGTTCCTTTTATACCTCATTTGTTGAGAATTTTAATCATAAAATCATGTTGAATTTTTTTTTTCATGTTGAATTTTTAAAACTTCTTTTCATGTACCTATTGAGATAATGTGGTTTTGGTCTTTTATTCTATTAATGTGGTATATCAGATTATTTGGTTTGCATATTCTAAAATGCCCTTGCATCCCAGGGATAAATCTTACTTGGTCATATCCATTTAATGTGCTGTTGAATTTTGTCTACTAATATTTTGTTGAAGATTTTGCAGCTATGTTTTGTGTATATTTGCCTCTAGTTTTTTGTGGTATCTTTATCTGGCCATATCAATGTGATGCTGGCCTCAGAGAAGCATTTGGAATTGTTCCCTTTTCTTTTTATTTTTTTGAAAGTTTGAGAAGGATTGATATTAATTCTTCTTTAAGATTTGGTAGAATTTACCCGTGAAGTCATCTGCTCCTGGGCTTTTCTTTGTTGAAAAGTTTTTGATTACTGACTAAACCTCCTTTATGCTAACGACTTTCTTCAGCAGAGGATTACAGCTTGTAATACTATAAGACTGCATCAGTGTATTATTTTGTTAAATACCAATGCACAATTACATTTTATGAAATGCAGTCAACTTTTCTAATTTCAGAGAGTATTTTAAATAGTATTTAAGAATTTGCTATTTCTTTTCAGTGATTCTTTTTGTTCATTCATTCAAGCAAGTATGTATTCAGTACTAGTAAATGTCATGTTCTGTTCTAGGCACCAGTGATGGTGGTGTAAGTAAAGCAGACCAAATCCTTCCTTGTCCTCATGAAGCTTACCTTCTATTTCATGTAAATGTAGGTTTGTGCATTGCCCACAAATACAAAAGAAGTATGTTAGAAAGGGATGTTCATAGAAAATGAATGAAAGATAAGGTAAAGAAAAGACTGAGGGAAAAGGACACAAACTGAACTAGAATCCATTATGTTTATCTAGTAATGATTATAATTTTTGACTTCTATTCCTTATTTTAAAAAAAAAACCTACATATTTTTAAGTTGAAAAAAGTGTAACTTCTGGGTTTTTTTTTTTTTCCATTTAATTTTACTAATAAAACTCCAGTGCAATGGTAAGCTGTAAGCAATCAAAATTTTAGGAGAGCTTTCCTTTGGTTACTACATCATTTTATTGCTTTTTCAATAAAAAAGGACAAAATGTATTTTATATTTATAGTCTAAGTTTAATCTATCAAAATTTTAATGGACTTATCTTGAAAATGAAAAATATTATAAAAATATCTCTTATCCTTGTATACAAGTATATTCATACATCTAAATTAAATGGATACTACTGAATGGAATACAATAGGTTATATTATTGTTTATAGCTTTGGGAAGTGACATTTTTTGTTATTTATATCATTATTATATTTTATCTATCACCATTTATCCCTCTTACTCCCTCTTCCACCTCCACCCATCATTCTTTTCCCCACAATCAGCTCACTGTTCTTTTTTCTTTTTTGCTCAATAGTTCTAATCTCCAGCATCACCCCATCCCCCAACCCTGCTATCAGCCTGCTCTCTGTGAGTCTGGGAAGTGACATAATTTCTTCTTCAAACTTTGCCATTACTGTCTATTGCTAAAAGAATGAGTTTACGCATATGTATCACTGGAAAAACTGTAAAATAAAAAAGATTATGTATTGGGAAAGGAAATGCTAAAGTCTATGCTATTTGAAGGGTTAGTGCCAATGTAATGAAACACTTTTAGGGGACTATTTTTCCAAGATTTTAAAAATTACTTTTAAACCAATGTATGGTTGCCTTTCACTTGCTTCCAGCTGGGGACCTGGCTGGAGACCTGGCTTGAAATGCAGTTACGTACCCTGACTGGGAATCGAACCAGGGACCTTTGGGTTCACAGGCTGGCGCCTATCCACTGAGCCACCAGCCAAGGATATGGGCTCTTTTAGCAACTCTATAATGCTGTAACATCACCAAGTTGTTTTTCTATTATGGGTATCTGGCTGACAGAGCAGATTTTAAAATGGGGCTCTGTCAGAGGACCTTGTTAAGAAAAAATATCCCCTAAGTGTTTCTTCACATCTCACACCACCTCCACACTGGTTCATGCAGACTCTAGGACTAAAGACATGCCTCAAAATCCACTATGGAAATAAATGACAAGGCAGCATTAACAGTAATTTTCAAATTGCAATCTTTTCCTATAAAAATTATGGGTCATGTCTTATAGAGAAAAATAGCCCCCAAGTTTGATGTGACTTTTTTTAAACATATGACCTGATAGAGGATCTTTTTATTCTTTTTAAAAAATATTTTATTTATTAATCTTTTTTATAGATAGAGGAAAGGAGGCAGAAATAATATCCATTTGTTTAAAACTATATTATTCTTAATCTGCTTTGGGAGACCAATAAAACTTTATTTCATATTTTTGTTCTAACATTTATAAGTAAATTGCAGTTTTAAATTTTGTGCAAACATTGATTTTATACTCATGTAATAAAAAGAATTAGGAATTTTCCTTCTTTTTGGACACTCTGGGAAATTTTTAAAACAATGGAATGCCACTCAAATGTAGAAAATAGGGAAATATTACCTTGTGCAATAGCACGGATGCACCTAGAGAGTATTATACTGAGAGAAATAAGCCAGTCAGAGAACGACAAATACATGATTTCACTCATATGTGGAATCTAATTAACAAAATTAACTAAACAAAATAGGAACAGACTCACAGATAGAGAACAGACTGACAGTTTTCAGAGGGAGAGGGGTTGTGGGGCAAGGTGAAAAAAGTGAAGAGATTGAAGACAGAAAATAGCACCCATAGACACAGACAACTGTATGGGACACCCAGAGGGAAAAAGGGCTGAGGGGAGATGGAAGAGGGTATAAAGCACGTGTGAGGGGAGAAATTATGGATAGAGACTTGACTTGGGGCTGTGAAAACCCAAAACAGTATACAGATGATGTATTATAGAACTATACACCTGAAACTTATAAAAAATAAAATAAAATCATTAGAATTATCTGTTCCTTAAATGTTAGTAAAAATAGATCTATGATACTTCATATGTCATGCTTTGGTTAAGGTAAAAGAAATGTTCTAAAATTTTTCTTTCTTTGAACTTTTTCAGTCTGGGTGTTCTACTTCATCTAGTTAAAATTTATATTCCTAAGAAACTAAAGATTTTAATAAAATGTGTGAATATATATATGTAGAGATGATTAAGTAAGGTTCCATTATGTTTTTAATTTACTAGACTCTGTCTTAGTTTTGAATATTCTGGATTAATTTTCCTCTTTTTTTTTTTTCTTTCTCCCTTTAAAAGGTAGCTTTATGGTCCTGGCTGGTGGCACAGATAAGGCACCTGCCTGCAAACCCAAAGGTCACTGGTTCGATTCCCAGCCAGGGCACATAACCAGGTTGCAAACCAGGTCTCTAGCCAGGTCTGTAGCTGGAGGCAGATAAAGGCAACAATACATTGATGTTTTTCCCCATCTCTGCCTCTCTCCCTGCCCTTCTCTCTAAAAAATAATAAATAAACTCTTTTTAAAAAATAATAAATAAAATGTAGCTTTAAGTCTTCTAGTTCAGAAAAATTGCACTGTGTTTTACTTAATTTTATTACTTTAGCTTTCCTTTGTGTGACTGTTATAGTGGTCTCCTTTGATGAGCTCAATGATGCCTGTGCTAAATGTAGCATTTGCTGTAGCATGCTGTCTCTCAGGAAGTTTGGTGCTTGATAGATCTCAGCAGTTAGTCTACTCTGGGAATCTGCTCAGCTGAAGAGAGCTCTTTTACTCAAGATTCATATACCCTTCACAACTTGGCCTACCTCCTAGATGCAGGTGCATAAAGGCTTGATCCCCCACTCAAAGTGCTGCTAACTCCAGTTTCAGAGCACCCTACTAGTTCATCCAAAGCTTTCTGATGATTGCACCGCTGGTCAAATTTTTCCTTTTTTTAATCGTTTCTTTTTCTGCTCTCCACAAGTAGATATCCTGACAGTATTATCCAATAAACTGCCTGCATTCTAATCTTCATGAAAAGTCCAGTTTAGGAGTGACCTAAATAAGAAGACATTAAAATTGTATTATGGATCACTGTATGTTATTAATTACTGCATGACAAATTACTATAAAACTTGGTAGTTTATAATAGCAAGCATTTGTTATCTCACACAAATTCTGAGCATTAAGAATCTAAAAGCATCTCAGCCCTGTGGCACTAGATTAGGGTCTCTTAGAAGGTTGCAGTCAAGCTGTCAGCTAGAACTGCATTTATCTCAGGGCACCATAAAAACTGAAGGATCCTCTTCTAAGATTTCTCATGTGGTTGTCAGCAGGCTTTAGTTCCTCATTGGCTACTTCATGGACAACTCATTTTCTTACTACATGGACATCTCCATAGAGGTGCCCCATGAAATGGCACCTGGCTGCACACCAGAACAAATGATGAGAGAATGAGAGAGAATGAGAGAGAGAGAGAGAGAGAGAGAGAGAGAGAGAGAGAATGCCAGCACAAGACCAAAGCCATATTCTTCAGAGCCTAACCTCAGATATGACACGCAAAATTTCTGCCATATACCATGGGTCTCAGAGAGCCATCCAGGTATATATAATATAGAAGACTATACAAGGGTGTGAGTAGATTGTAGGGGTCAGGGATCATTTGGTGCCATCTAGGAGGCTAATTACAATAATCATTAAACACAGGGTGTATATGTTAGTATTATATTGCTGCACAACAAATTGCTCCAAAGCTTAGTGACATTTATTATACCACTGTTTCTGTAAGTCCTTAGCTGTTGAATCTTTTACAAGGCTGTAGTCACCTCAAGGCTCAACTGGAAAGGATTTGTCTTCTAGCTCACTCCTATTGGTCACTAGCAGGATTTAGTTCAGCATGGCCTGTTAGACTAAGGTCGCAGTTCCTCATAAATTGTTGGCTGTAATTTTTGCTCATTTCTCTGCATTAGTAGTCTCTTCAGAGGATACTTATGAAACCCAGCTGGCATCAGAGCAAGCTGAAAAGAAGTCAGGAGAGAATACCAGCAGGACAAAAGTTAGTCTTCTGTAACTGAATTGTGAAAGTGCCATCCCATTATCTTGCTAGAAGCAGTAAGATTATTCCAACTCCATGGGGAGGGGATTATACGTGTGTGAATAATGGAGATGGGGATCTTTGGGAGCCACCCTTCAGACAAGATGTATTCTATCAGAGCTTGAAGGTAAAGTCCCCTGCAGGCACAAGATGGCTGAAAACTAGGCACTGGTGAACCAGAAGGTATACTTGGTGAAGGAAATATAGTAGACATCTATAAATCAGTCACTTGAAAAAGTAAAGATCATGGAAATGAATAATTGTTGCTGGTGACAACTAATGCTTTGGAAAGAGATACTGTAGAATTGAAAATGATTAACTAGCAATTAGAGACTAAATATGGGCCTGCTTGTCAGCATATAAATCATATCTTCTGCAGCTAGAGGGCAAAGAAAAGTGAGGAGTAAGTCCATAACTTAATCATAGCAATAACAAAGCACAAAGTATGGTCAAATTCCCCATGTAGGCAGGTTTGGTAAGCCAAGTTCAGGACCTTGATGGGAAACAAATGAACCCTTGCACGTGGATGGGCATCTGCAGTGAATAATATTTGAGGATGACTTTTTAAGCAAGTAGTGTTGAAAGCTTGCTGAAGAGACTTTTGAGCAGTGCCTCCTACAAAGCAGCAATCCCACTGCCTGCCACTCCAATAGCAGGCCTTTAACACTATAAGCATCAAGTTGTCTTTTCCAATGCAGTGTCGCAAGCAGTGTGCCATCTTCAGTAAGTCCTAGTCAGCAAGCACTGAGTTTAATAGTGGAAGCTTAGGGGTGATTGGCATGTCACCAACTGAGAACAAGATAATATTCTCCAGAAGGAAAATGGAGCAGAAATTCAAGAAGGAGGAAAGTGGTGTTTTTTGAAGACAAATTATGTCAATCTTTTTCCCCAATTTTGCCAGCCAATACTGACAACTGAGGGCTGAGCATGTCTAAATGGAAGTTTAGAAATTGGTCCAAATGTCATGGCCAAATAACTGTATTTTTCTGGGTCTCAGTGACCTTGTCTATGAATCAGGATAATATTATCACCATGAGCATCCTACCGAGGCTCAGTAAATCATATGTTTAGTATAAAAGTTACAGTGTTAGTACAGAAACAAAGAATGTTATTGTTCAAATGTTCACTCACAGAAAATGGGGGCATATGTCAGGGAAAAAGGTCAGTATCTAAAGCAAGTTTTGAAAATTGTTAAAACAAAGGTGAGCAAAGGTAACTGAAAACTCAAAATAGTAATACTCTGAAGACCTCTAGTGTTGTTTAACCTTTGCCACCTGCCCACTTGGGCTATATGTTCACATTTTAGAACATATTTGTGCTGCCTTCATATTTCACTATAATAGAAGAAAAATGTCTAGAAATGTAAGGTCCACGTATCACTGGCTGCCAACCCCTAGAAGCAGGCCCTGAAGCAATTCTCCAACTCTATTCATTGAAGAGGGCAATGAGTCCCCCAGACGCTTATCTGTTTACCTGGACTAGGTCAGAAAGTCTTAACCTCACCAGAGAGCCTTGGCCCCAGGCCTCCCTTAAAGGTTTCTGGCCTAGGCATCCACAAAGTTATACCTCAAGTCACCCTGCTCTTCCCTAATCCACTGGACTGCATAGTTATTCTCTAACTTTGCTCCCCAGTCTCAGCTATCTATTGTTTACTGTTTCCTTCATAGTAAATCTAGTTGTAAAAGGCATTTCAACTTTCTTGCACAGAGGTGTTAAAAATAAAAATAAAATTGGAAGGGAAAAAATGACAATTCCTGTACTAAAGCCATCTGAATCACCCAGGACTGTATTTATTTCTAATCAGAGCCATTCACTGCAATAGATTGTAGTTATAGTCACCTGGCCTTGCTCCTCAGAAGAGCTCAAAGCATTTCACATGCATTCATTCACTCATTATCTGTTTGTTGAAAAAGAGCTCCTAGGAATGTATCACTGGAGAAGGAAGAAACAAATACTTTTAAAATAAAATATTATTATTTGCACCATTTCCTTTTTTGTCCCTTTCTGGGAAGTACAAGATGGAAACCATCATGCTTATGCCTTTCAGGGGCAAGGACACAATTTTGGATTGACTTTGTCCATAAAAACTCCCTTTTAGGTGGTTGTATTAGTTTACCAGTGCTGCCTTTTTACAAAGTATTCCAAGTTGGCATCTTTAACAACAGAACTTCTTTGCTCATAGTTCTGGAGGCTAGAAGCTCAAAAATCAAATGTCTTCTAAGTTTAGCGAGGAATTCTCCTTGGCTTATAGATGGCCACCTTTCTGTAGATGTGCTTCAACATCTTCTCTCTATGTATGTCTGTCTCTGTATTCACATCTTTTATTCTATGAGGATACTAGTCATTGGATTATGAGCCCAGTCTCCTACCTTAATCAATTACATCTTCAATGATCCTATTTTCAAGTTGGGTTACATTCTGAGTTACTAGTGGTTAGAACTGCAACATATAGATTTTTAGGAGATACAATTGAACCCTTAACAGCTATGTTTAAGTCAAATCTAGCTTTTACAATACTCAACTATGGTCCAGGCTGATGTAGCTCAGTTAGTTGGGATGTCATCCCATAACCAAAACCTGCAGGCTAGATTCTCAGTCCTGGTGCATACCTAGGTTGTGAGTTCAATAGCCAGTCCCTGTGAGTATGATCCCTGGTCAAGGTGCCTTCACATGGCAAGCTATTAGTGTTTCCCTCTCACATCGATGTTTCTTTTATTTTAAAAATATTTTATTTATTATTTTCAGAGAGAGGGAGAGGGAGAGAGCCAGAGAAGGAGAGAGACATCAATGTGTGGTTGCCTTTCTTATGCCACCAGCTATGGACCTGACTGGAAACCTGGCTTTGCAACCTGGTTATGTGCCCTGACTGGGAATCAAACCAGAGACCTTTGGGTTCTCAGGGCAGCACCTTATCCACTGTGCCACCAGCCAGGGCACATCAATGTTTCTGTCTCTCTTCCACTCTCCACAAAAGCAATGAAAAAATGTTCCCAGGTGAGAGCAGAAAAAAAAAAAAAAAAAGAAAAGAAAAAGAAAGAAAGAAATCCTCAACAATGGTAAGGAAGAAAAATGTAGATTAAAACATGAGATCTAGAAGGATAAAATTCAAACTCTACTATTTTTAGTGTCTAGCTTTACAATCTTAGAAAATTCCTAAAAGCTAGAATAGCTTTATACATACATTTGTGGCTTCTTTATGGGAACTCTATGTTTTAAAACAGATCAATCATAGGGCAGCTCAACAAATCACAGGACTTACCAAGGCATTCATAAACTTCTTTTTTAATTCTAGTACTTATATCAGGTGATTATATTTTTGAAAATTAACTATCTACCCAACAGATAAAACCACAGTCATTTACTGTGATGAGACCTATAACTGTGATGAGTATGTTAACACAAGTTAGATTTTTGACTTTCAGTTTAGGTGATAATCTGAGAATGCTGGTAACACATTTTTGGATGTTCAAAGTGTGAGTAAATTGATTATTATTTTGATAGGAAAGTATTAGGGTATTCATTACAGGCTGCTATTAATTTTAATTAATGCCATTTTTCTCCACCTATGTATTAAAATGTATCCCAATTTTTAAATGTATAAAGCAAAACCTTCTTGTACATTCGTTGTTTCTCAGTTACACAAACTTCTAAAAAAATATTTCATTCAACAGACTGTGCTCTCTAACTTAATGGCAAAACGAGGTCAAACTTCCTGTTTATGTGGGCTCAAATAAACTGTAGTTTAAAGTATGTCCCCTCAAACTAAAATACATGAGTACTCAATACCTTAACGAGAATACATCTTCTATCTAATTTCTTTCCTTCAACATTAAAATTACAGAGGGGTTCTAACATATAAGGAACTATAGCTCCCATATGTAAAGTGCTTATTTTATATTAGGCTTGATGGATTTACCTTTAAGTTTTAAAATAATCATATCAGTATAGGCACTTTGATTATAAGCAATAATAACTTAAATGTTATGCGTGTCTTTCAGTAGAAAAAAAATAATATGATAAATAATTGGATTATGTTAACCAAAGTTCAGAAGTACATGTGACTTCAGCCAAGTCCTTAGCTGGAGGCAGGTGAAAGGCAACCATACATTGATGTTTCTCACCTTTTCTTCCTCCCTCTATCCCTGCCCTTCTCTCTAAAAATAATGAATAAAATCTTTAAAAAAAAGAAAAGAAAAGAAAAGAAAAAGAAAGAAAAAAGAAAAGGAAGTAAGAAGAAAGAAAGAGGTAGGAAAGGAAAGGAAAGGAGAAAGGAAGGAAGGAAGGAAAAAAGAAAAGAAAAGAAAAAAAAAAGATTTCCAGATGCTCCAGACACAGTCTCCTAAGGTCTCACTGGCTCAAATACAACCATGAACCTTCTATCACCTGTATGGATTGATTGGTGTAAAGTAGTCTGATCTAGCCATGACTAAAAACAGAGTCCACTTTATCCAAATAACATAACTTGAGAACAGAAGATAGGCTCTCAAAAAAAAAAAGAAAAGAAAAAAGAAAAAAAAAATGACAGCATCAGAATGGATAAAAGGATACTGAATATGCAAACAATAAGCACCTACTCACAGTAGGTATTATTATTGTCATTTAATAGATGAAGAAACTAAAATGCAGAGAAATTAAACTATGCTTATATTAAGATACTATAACTATTATGTGATAATAATAGGCCATCAGCACTAGAAGAGATTTTCAACTACAAAACCATATTCTTAGAGAAGTTTAGAAAGATTAAAGCTTACTTTATCAGATGGTATAATAGTTCAACCTCAATACATCTATTTCTATTTTAAAATGTGCTTTAAGGCAACATATTTACTTACATATATTTTACAGCTACTGCACAATTATTTACTATAATAGAGTAGCAATAGTATCTAAAATATTTATTTCCAGGCTATGCAAAAGCATTCTAATAATCACAATCTAATAATCTAATAATCACCATAAACCAGATAACAATTTCTGACTCAATTCAGTGTACATAGAATGTGTCTTTTGTTTTTAAGAACTTATTTATTATTTCCAGAGAGAGGGGAAGGGAAAGAGGCAGAGAGGGAGAGAAGAATCAATGTATGATTGCTTTCACCTGCCTCCAGCTACGGACCTGACTGGAGACTTGGCTTGCAACCTGGTTATGTGCCCTGGCTGGGGAATCGAACCTGCGACTTTTGGGTTCACAGGCCTGCGCCTTAACCACTGTGCTACCAGCCAGGGCTTCTGTTTTTAAGAACTTATATTTGATGATATAGTAATGGAGTTCTGCATAGCACCTGGCCTTTTCCTGAATGCTGGTTCCACCATAAACTTAGAAAAACTCTTTTACCCAGACACTATAGCAGTTTCTTTTTTGGTAAAGGTTGGGCTGGGTAATCTTGTATGATCCCATTATTACTCAAAGACCTGTGTGGACAACAGTATGGGGGTTCCTCAAAAAACTTAAAAATGAAGCTACCTTATGACCCAGCAATTCCACTAATGGGTACATATCTAAAGAAACCTAAAACACTAAAACACTAATTTGAAAGAATATAATACACTCCTATGTTCATTGCAGTGTTATTTAAAATAGTCAAGCTATGGAAGCAACACAAGTGTTCATCAGCAGACAAGTGGATATAAAAACTGTGGTACATCCATATAATGACATATTACTTGGACAGAAAAAAAAATACCAAAATCTTACAATTTGCCACAGCATTGATGGACCTAGAAGGTATCATGCTATGTGAAATAAGTTAGTCAGAAAAAAACAAATATCATGTGATTTTACTTATATGTAGACTCTAAAGAACAAAATAAATATACAAAACAGGAAAAGAACTCATAGATACAGAGAATAGGAATGGTTACCTGAGGGGAGAAGGGTTTGGGAACTGGTTAAAAAAGGTGAAGGGATTGAGAAGACCAGATGGGCAGTTAGAAAAAAATTACAGGGATGTGAAGTTCAGCCAGGAAATATAGCCAATAATATTGTAGTAACTACATATGGGGCCAGGTGAGAACTGGAAATAGCAGGGGGACTACTCTAAAGTATATGATTGCCTGACCACTATGCCAACCAGACACCTGAAGCTAACATAAAATAATGTTGAATGTAAACTACAGTTGGAAAAACAAAACAAAACAAAACAGCTATCTGCTTCATCTGTTCTCAGTTGAAAGAGAACCAGTTCCTCAAATGTAAGGAAGACTTTGCGAAGTCCTAACCTTATGACAGGTGAAACCTGTCCAACGTGAAGGCCTAAAATTATGACAGTTGAAAAAAATGGTTCAATGCCTTCTCTGATATGTACCCCTAACCTTGCTAAATTTCCAACAAGCTTTTAACTTTTTTTTTTTTTTAAGCTTGATTCTGATGAAAGTTTCTACGCATCAGAAAAGAGCTTCCAAGAGAGAAACTGTTCCAAAAACACTATTTGGTAGCTTATGTGGGACTATTACCAAAAGGTAATGTAGACCCTTCTGGAAAAGAAGGGATAAAAATTCTCCAGGACCCTAGGGTGCTAAGCACATTATCTCATTCTACGTGCTACCATTAGCATAATGAACTCAATCAATGCATTATGGTCAATAACCCTCTCAACTATTAACAGAAAAAAAATGAGCTTCTAAATGAAGTATCTTGTGCTAGATAAGATGCTTATTATAATAAGGGGACCAATTTGCATTTTAGCAAAGGGAAATGCAGTAGGGTTTTAAAACCTTACAGCTATCTCTTCATTCTCACATTCAACCTGATTATAAAGGATGTTATTATTGCCTCCTTTCTGTAAATTTATTTAGTGATTTTGCATTTTTCCCACTGCTTCCCACTAAAAGGCAGAGATAAAGCAGCAAAATCACTAAAAGTAAGCAAAAGCTTTTTTTAGTTTTAAATTTTGTCCATTTTCTACAATATACGATGCAGAGGTGCTTAGTGGTGGGGACTTCTATTGAAACCTCCTGAAGTCTCAGGGGTGGCTGCTACTGTAATTCCCAGCAAAGAAAAGAGACCATTACAAGGGCTTAAAATCCACAGGCAAAGGTTATACGAAAATAAAGCTACAGCATATAGAATCAACGCTGATTCTTTACATTGAATAACAGGCCACCTACCTTCCAGCTACTGAGAAACGGACACAGTCCACAGTGTGATGATGGCGAGAGGAAAGGGTTCCGGGAGTACAGGGTGTGGGGAATAGAGAGGCCTGTGATAGCGTTCAACAACAAACACAAATGAAAAACAGTTTAAGGTGGAAGAAGAAAGAGGAAGAAAAAGAAAAACTAAAGCAACAATGGCTGCTGCTCCTATAATAAGGAGCCTAATTTAATGCTATTATCTGTTTGATGATTTAAGGAGAAGAAAGTGACACTGAATCTGAAAATGTGAAAATGAGGGAGAATGAGAATATTGGTAGGAGGAATAATTTTAGGCACCCAGGGGGCTTCACATAAAACTCATTTGCACAAAGACAAGGCTTGATTGATGGATAAATGTAATTCCTAGCTACCAGTGTATTTCTTTTTATAACAACAGGACAGAATAAAATTCAGGCTAAAATCACTATAAAAATTAAAACAGTTTCTAAATGATTACAGTGTGACTGTATGGGCAGTTCATATAGGTCACTAATGCAGATACACTTATCTGTCATTCCTACCAATATTCAATATCACTCAACAATATTGCCCAATAAAACTAGAAGAAAATAAATGGGCTGTTTTAATCAATACATGAAGCCTTCCATTAAATTTTACATGTGATAAAACATATATGAGCTTTAATATTTTCAGCAAAATTTTCCTGGAAAGAAGAGATAAGGGGTTTATTTAATAAAATAAGTAAGATCAAAGCTGATTTAAAAATATATGAGCGCCATCTGGTGTTAGAAATAAAAATAATTGCAAGCTAGCAGTCAAATGAACTCCCCTGTTGAGGGCTCATTCCTTTACAATGAGGTTATGCCATATTCTAATGGTAATTCTTAAAATGGAATTCACTTTGCATGTAATCCCTAGATGTGATTATTTACGATGTGGTTTATAACTCTGTGAATCTAGGGAAGTAAAGTTGGTTGAAGCCATGGGCCATGATTCATACATTCAAAACATTCCAGGCAAAATTCATTTTAACTCAAAAACCCCTAGAATTGCTGCATTTTCCTACTCTGATAAACTTAAGCAAACCTTCCCTGAAGTAGGAAAATTACATCTATACTTTCAGAAGCAATTCCTCTTTAGAAACATAGAAGCAGATGGGTAGCATATTTTTAAGGAAGAAACTTTGAGGCTTATGATGATAATGTGCTAAAATAAATTTGGTGATATATTTTTTTAAAAAGAAATGTAAGTAGTGGTATTTGACTATCTTGGGAATTTATGCACATATCTATTAATAGAACTTGAAAAATACAGCACACCCCATCTCATTCTGTAACTACTTTTCACTTCATCGTTACATTAAATGTAATAACTCACCCTGTTCCCTCATATTGTGGTATACTCCCAGCTAGAAGTTTTGATAATTTCAAAGATGACAAAATATTGAATAAACAGGAATACTTGCTACTCAAAAACTGTTAGGCCTCTGACATGAAGCAATTTTTAGACATGCTGTCTGTAGTTTAGTTGATTAATCAATCCTAAATAATGTTTATTTCTTTGAATAATACATTCTGCAAGATTTTATGCTCTTTTCACATAGATCACTAAGTAACGTGCAGTACAAATCACAGTCATAAAGAACATGAAAATATAAGTTATACATCTTGTCACATAGAATAAGAGCTTTGAATAGGATATCATGTCTCTTTAGTTATTATATACTGTACCTTTATTAAAAGACAAAAATATTCAACTGATTTAAAAAATAGGGTCATATCTTTTAATATATCTGATAGCAGGTAACTGAGACTATTGCTTCAAAACTGTTTCACAAGATTACAACTACATGTTGGCACCTAATTTTCAAGCAAGGGTGAGAAGGTTTACCTGCTTTCCACCTGCAGCCCTCAGCAATTATCTCTTCCAGAAAAGAACTGAAACAAGAGACTCTAGGGGAGCTGACCACACACATCTTCCTTGTGTCCCATGAGAGAAGTGGCAGGTGTGGAAGAGGAAAGAATTAACCTTTGGGACTGGGATATCTTAGGATGTCTGGCAACCTGCTCTGACCACTGGGCTACAGCTGGCTCAGAGCAGTAAGGAACAGGAGGGGGCTTTTGGTTCTCTGGAACCAGAAATGGTTCCAGAGAAATGACATTATTATGTAATGTCACTTAATGTTAGCTTATATTCCTCCCCATTAAACCGGCATCAGGGATCCTTCAGCTGATTAACTACTATTCATTACATTAATATTAATAGCCAATACCACACACAAGCATTCTGAAGTACATATGATTATGTATGTGTTTGTATGTGTATTTCTCTTGAGCATTATAAACTTCTTAAAGAACTTCTCTGATGGTTATTTCTCCTGTCTTTTGGATAGCATGTAGCTCAGTTGGAACACATGAACTGGACCATAGTTTGTGTCAGGTTTTAAAACACGGTGTTGTGTAGTGGAATGAGCCCAGAGAAGCAAGTTCAAATCAGGGATCTGTCAGCTACTATTTCAATGTGCAGATCTCATTTGTCAGGTTCTAAAGTTTCTCATAGGGGACCTACGTGTTGACTTAAAGCAAGATCAGTTATTCAGTACCATACATTCCCCCTGGAATCTGAGAATAATTATGCTAGAAACGCTGCACTAAATGTTTACTGCGTTCTAGGAATTGCTCAGGAATAAAAAAGTTATGTTGCTTGCATAGAAGCAAAACTTAATTTAAGGCTAACTCCTTCCTAGTAATAAATGTAAAAGTAGGAATGATATCTTCTTGGAGTACATCAATTTTCAAAAAGTAAGAACTTGGAGAAAGTTTCAGGTAGAATCTTATAATAAGCACAAAGAAGGCAATTAAGGTAGCCTTGGGTTTGGAAATATCCCTCAAAATAAAATACCTGGAAAAAAATTGAAGCTCAACTAGGGATTATTCAGGTGAAGAGAATAAAAATGTTAAAGACATTGCCAATAGAAAATACGTTGAGAAATGTTTCAGCTGGGAGAGACAATAGGTGGGGGGACAATAGGTGAAAATACAATTTAGTTCATGACAATGGATCTATACATGTGTTAGAGGGGCAAGAGGTAAAACAAGGGATGAAAGCATGGATAAGTCAGGAAGGGCCTTTTATATTTAAGACAATTTGGAGGCATGGAATATTCAAGCCAGGGAATGATGGATCAACTGAACAATATTGCAGTAGATTGGGGTCTTGGCCGAGAAGCAGAGAAAAGAGATATTGATTTTTTAAATTAGTTGGTGAAGAAAATAATGGGCCTTGAATAGCGGATTAAGGCAAATGAATGTCCAATCTATATATGAAAACAGTGCTTTAAAAAGATCTATTAATGATAATCGCTAAGTGTGAGAATCATATAGTTACCTGTTTTGTTTTGTTCATGTTTAAAATTTACTATAGCAGAAAAATAAAACAAATATCTAAATGCCACCGAAATGAATTTGTAATATGGTATTTATTACATTCTAATAAAAAGTTATTACTACATGTAAAGATATGAAAAGGTGCATTAGATGAGATACACTAGATGATTTCTAAAATCCATTCAAACTATAAATTTCTACATTATGAACCATATATAGTTCTATTAGGGTTACAGGCCCTCTTTAAATAGTTTAAAAAATACTATAATCAACACAAAATGTGTGTGAAGAAAAGTGAAATTTTCATGTTTCAAAATAAATATTTTATTTAGAAATAACGTATATTAAAAATTTATCCAACTAATGAACAAAAGGAAGTAAAGGAACCATTTCCATAATTACCGATTTCACATTATCTGGATTTTATTTTAAGAAAATATACCATATTTCTTATATTTGGATGTATTTTGTATTCCTACTTATGAAAACATTTATTTAGTATATCAACTCTTCCACTTCCCTGCAGATTTACCTTACAAGTTACTCAAAATACCACCTGATATACAGATAAAAATGTAAAAATGTCACCTGTCACATAGTTAAGTTGTTAATATGTATAATGTGGGAAGTAACATAGTTTCTACTACTAAACTATAATAAAACTCTGATATAATACAAGGAACCACAATTGAAAAGATTGTGGCAAGAATTCAAAAATTCTTTACTTAATTCTTTACTTCATATGTGTCTGTGTTGGCTGCTGAAGACATAAGTGCATAGGTTTGGGAAGGGAAGTCACAAAAATGTAGAGGAAAGGTAAACTTCAGGCTCATTAATTCACATTAATAGCAGAGCTTACACATATGCTTGTTTAAACGAATATGTTTTTTTGCTTTAAAAAGAAGGTATAACAGTACTGAAGGAAAACAAAGAAGCTACAGAATGTTCAAGAACCCTAGTCTTACAAGAAATTCTTAAATTTACTTGGTACATGTATAGCACTCTTTAATTCTGTGAGGCAATAGGAAGCCAAATACATGTATGCATACACACACACACACACAACTCCTAGTAGATTTCTAACTATTGTAGTAACTATAGATAAGAATTATATAGAGAATAATTCTTTAGAAGCACAGTATGAAATTGATCCCACTCCAGGAGTTTTGAAAAGGCAGGATGACAACTAAGCTTGGAGAGGGTAAGGGGTGGACAGATTGAACAAAAAGCAAAAAGGACTCATGGACATGAAAAACAAGGTGGTGACTGAGGAGGGGGTGGAAGGTATAAGGAGACTAAATGGTAACAAAAATAAATAAATAAATAAATAATACAAATTTGCCCCGGCTCTCCTGGTTCAGTGGATTGGTGCCAGCCTGCGAACCCAAAGGTCACTGGTTCAGTTCCCAGCCAGGGCACATAACCAAGTTGCAAGCCAGGTCTCCAGCTAGGTTTGTAGCTGGAAGCAGGTGAAAGGCAACCATACTTTGATGTCTCTGTCCCTCTCTGCCTCCCTCCCTTCCTTTCTCTATGAAAACAATAAATAAAATCTTTAAAATATATATTCATATATATATATATTTTAAATATAATAATACAAATTCTAAAACTAAGATAATGATAATAAGAAGAAAAAATCAGACAGACCAAAAAAAGCTTCTTAGTAGGTGAAGGAATTAGTCAGTCAAGGAACCTGTATGAAGGACCTATGATCCTATGGACAGTGGGTTGGGAATTGACTATGGAAGTGAGGAGTGGATTGGGTGGAGGGGGGCAAAGGAGAAAATAATTGGAACAAATGTAAATTTTTTTTTTAAAGATTTTATTTTATTATTTTTAGAAAGAGGGGAAGGGAGAGAGGCAGAGAGGGAGAAAGACATCAATGTAGGTTGTGTTTCACCTGCCTCCAGACACAGACCTGACTGGAGACCTGGTTTGCAACCTGGTGATGTGTTCTGGCTGGGGAATCGAACCTGCGACCTTTGGGTTCACAGGACGGCGCCTTCTCCACTGTGCTGCTAGCCAGGGCCAAATGTAAATTTTTTAAATAAAAAATAAATTTAAAGTTTCTTGTGATAAATCTTGAAGGAAGAGTTTGATTTCAATGATAAAAGATGCAGGGTATTAAAGAATTAAAAAGTATGTTAAGATTGGTAGAAATTTTTGCTAATGGTTTAATGTTTAATGAATATCTAAGCTATATTAAAAGTTTTAACTAATCAATAGAAATGTAATCCTAAAAGATTCCAATAGAAATTCATCATAGTCCTATAAAATGGGTGAGCCTTAAGATTGTAACTATATTCTATGACTTCTTTTGTTTAATAGTCAACGACAAAAGAAAAAATAGGGAGAAAAGGTAAAATAAGTTATTTTATATCCTTGATCAGTGCTGCTCAAAATGTGGGTCACATACATGATGTTAAAAATTCCAGTAAGTAGAGTTAAAATGGTAAATGTAAACAAGTGCATTTAATTTTTAGTTATTAATTTATAATTAAAATAATGTTAATAACATTTAATTCAATAAAAATATTATCATTTAACTTTAATTATTATAAAAATTATATTTACATCCTTTTTTTGTTACTATGTCCTCAAAATCTAGTATGTAATTTATAAATACAGCACATTTCAAATAGGACTAGCTACATTCCAAGCCCTTAGTAGCCACAGTGGACAGTAAGTCTCCATGTTGCACTGGGTCAGAAGTGATTTCCAGCAGAGCTTCCTTGTGATCAGTGCTCTGCACACAGGTTCAATGAAGCATGCCTGCAACAAAAGCTCCCATCACTGCCACCCCAGCTGATGAGAGTGGCATCAAACTGTGTGCTATGCTCTCATTAATAAGCCTTTCATACAACAACCTGAATGACACCAACATTATAAACTTGCTTTAGTTAATAAATAACAGCATGGAATAGTGAAAAACAATTAAATTTTTTGATCTATAACTATCTGTTGAATTAATAGTAAATGAAAGAATAGGTTTAAGAATCATAGCTCGATTATACAAATAAAAACTGTGTGATTTTAATCAAATCATTTTGTCTTTCAGGGTTCACAGCTTTGAAAAACTTATCTAAAAAGATAGTAAGCTGCTGTGGGAAATCAATGTAATAATTTTCTAAATTTCTTTAGTTATGCTAACTTCTCCCATATATTAATAAATAACAAAGATATATGTAGAATTCAAAGAATAGAAGCAGATAATTTTTTAAATTGTAAAAATGTAGCAAAGGGAAATAAAGCTAGGAAAATAAAGTGAAGGCAAGGCAGTATGCTACCTTAAGATTCTAAGTAACCCTCATATAACACAGCACTTCTATGACATGGTTTTGCTCTAACATGGTTTGAGAACTGGGGGAAACCCTCGTACAACATGGCATCCTAGAGCATGGTTTCACTCTAACACTGTTTAAGAATTAGAGAAATCCCCAAGTAACACAGACCATAATAAAAGCTTTTATGAGAAAAAGATATTTCATTTGAGATTAGGGAAGTCCCCAAATAATATGGAACATAATAAAACTTTTAAGAGCAGAAGATATCTCATTTGAAATTTTTCATTTGAGCGTGGATGTCAAATCAGATTTGCCTACAGAATTTTAAAATGTATTAGAATTTTAAATCCATTTTGTTCATGAAGTATTAAGTAGTAACAGATTTTTTGCAAAAAGTATAGGACAGAAGTCAAAATAATACTAAAGAAAGTTCAGAGAATGAAGATCTTGTCAAAAAGAAAACACTCAGTTAATGGTGCTTGGTAGTGATGACAAAGAAAACATTACTGAATACATATTACTATGTTATACTTTTGGTGAAAATTGCTTTAATATTTATCTTAATTATAAAAATATAATAGTATGTATTTTTAAATTTTTAGAACCTAACCCCCTTTTTTGTACTAGTTTTGTGTTTCATATAACACAGATTTGCATAACATGGCATTTTTTAGGAACCTAACAACCGTGTTATACACGGGTAACCTGTACATAAATTTTGTCCAAAAAATTCCACCTAAAGGGATATTTTTTTCCCCAGGCAGAGCAATAAAAAATAAATGTTTGAAATCCACACCTGAGGGTATGTTCAGAGAGATAGGAAGGGAGAGAGAAACAACTATGTGAGAAAGAAACACTGATCAAATCCCTCCCATCTGTGCCCGACTGAGGATCAAACCACAACCTAGGCATATGCCCTGACTGGAGATCAAAACTGCAACCTTTTGGTGTATAGGACAGTTCTCCTATTATCTGAACACCCAGAAAGGGTGAAAAAAAAAGTTGTTTTCAACAAATAAATCTTTATATTATAAGGGTTGGCCCAGTTTAGACTGCCTGAGAATGAATCCTGGACATATTACTTTCTTGATTTGTGTCACTTAGCTTATTTGCACCTCAGTTTCTTCATAGAAAGTAAAGATGAGAGTAGTGTGTATTATATAGGGTTTTTGAGAAGATTACATGAAATATAATGTATAAAGTTATTGGATGAATACCTGTCACATGGTTAGCATGATATGGTAACTGCCACTAATTTTTTTCTTAATTTTATTTATTATTTCCAGAAAGAGAAGAAGGGAGAGAGGCAGAGAGGAAGAGAAACATCAATGTATGGTTGCCTTTCACCTGCCTCCAGCTACAGGCCTGGTTGGAGACCTGGCTTGCAACTTGGTTATATGCCCTAGATGGGAATCAGACCAGGGACCTTTGGGTTTATAGGCAAGCAGTATCCACAGCGCCACCAGCCATTGATCAAAAGGATAATGAGGCTGATTGGATTGTCATCTCAAGAGTGTGAGGGCTGTCCATAATCAGATAAATAACTACGTTGTTCCCAAATTTGCTTTCCTTTAGGGGAAAAACAAATATAAATACCCTCTAATAATTTTTACACTTTCCAAAATTTTAAGCTTGAAGTTTATATTCCCAAAATTTGAACATGTTTTTTATTTTTTTTTAATCTTTTTAAGCCCTGCCTGGTGGCATAGTAGTTAAGGCACTGGCCTGTGAACCCAAAGGTCCCTGATTCTATTTCCCAGCCAGGGCACATAACCAGGTTGCAAGCCAGGTCTCCAGCCAGGTCCATGGCTGGAGGTGGGTGAAAGGCAACTATACATTTATGTCTCTCTCCCTCTCTGCCTCTCTCCCTACCTCTCTCTCTAAAGAATAAGGCCTAAAAATAAATAAATAAATAAATAAATAAAAATGAATAAAATCTTTTTAAAATGCAAATAAATAAAAATAAAAATAGTTAAAAAATCTTTTTAAACCAATTCTTGCCTTACATTTGTCATTTTTTTTAATTTTTAAAATATTTTATTTTATTATATTTAGAGAGAAGGGAAGGGAGAGAGACAGAGAGGGAGAGAGGCATCAATGTATGGTTGTCTTTTTCACCTGACTACAGCTACAGACCTGGCTGGAGACCTGACTTGCAACCTGGTTATGTGCCGTGGCTGGAGAATAGAACAAGCGACCTTTGGGTTTGCAGGCCGGCACCTTATCCATCGTGCCACCAGCCAGGGAGTGTCATTATATTTTATTCACTGATTCTTCTGCAGTGCACGTTCAATATGCTAATGAGGGCACTCACAGAATCATTACAGGTGAAAGGAATGACTGCACAAATTTTCTGGATAGAAATTTGAAAATATGCACTTAAGTCTTTAAACCACCCACATCCCTGTCATTGATTTATTCCACTTTGGGTGCCCCAAATCATTTATATACATAGAGGTTTATGTAATAACACAAGAAAATGTATCCCTAATTATTTGCATATGTAGAAATTAACCAAAGCACTATTTATAATTGCCCCAAGTAAAAAATCTATATGCACAAGAAAGGATTAAGTAAAAATATGTACATATATCAAAAAAGTAGCTTTTTAAAAAACTACAAAATACATACACATATATAATAATCTCATAAAAATTTTAAGAATATACCATTATAAAAATATAATCCTAAAATATATAAAAAGAGAAAATTATTACTATGCAAGCTAAACTTTATTAGTTGTTATCTCTGATTGGCTGGTTACACATAATTATTATTTTATTTCTCATTTTTGGTATTTTCTAAATTTGCTATCATAAAGAACATTTTCTCATAGGTCTTAAAAAGATAACACTATCCAGAGGGTAACAATGATGCAGTAAAGGAATCTATCTGCTTTATCTACTGTGGTAAGCACATTATAACAGCTTCTTGCACATAGAGAAAAAGTAAATATGTTCACAAAACCCTGGGAGCATTATTTATTTCACTTGTAACACGACCCTTTAACCTAGTTGAAATCCAGTAAATTTATACAGAGCCAGAAGGCAAATTGTCCTCTAAAATCTCAGTGTTACCTGGTGGTGACTCTCCTATCTGTCCTTGCATTTTTATACTCAGCATTTCTGTTTGTCCTAGTTTCACTTTACTTTTTATCACTTTGAAATGATAAAACATAGCAATCAGGGATCCCCACCTATCTTGGATTTTAACCAACTAGCATAAAATAAATCATAACGGTTTTACACTCAGTTGAAAATTAATATTCATTGCTCAAATAATAAAATAAAGGTATGATAATATCATGTAAGTCATTAGGCTTATGGCTGTCACTTCTGTACCACCTAATTTATAATATTTATCATTTCTCTGTCTTAAGTGGCTCTTATAAGAGAGACTACAAACTATATTTAAGAGCTTCCTAGAAGGTTGGTGGATGCTGAGAACCATATAAAAGGTCTCAAAAAGCTTTTAATGCTTAATATCATAAAGGATCAGGGAATATCTGGGAGACCTAATGCAGCAGAATAAAGACAGATTGGCAGACTTTCTAACATCTAAATGTTCAAGGCAAAAGAAAACCTAATTTCTTCACTCCCTTAAGAGACTGATGATCAAAGCAATGAAAACTGTAATTGTATCTTCCTTAAAAACTATCTTACTGTTCACTCTTCTCCACATGCAATCCAAACCTGTGATTAAGCTGTAGGTTTTTTCCCAGTACATGTGGTTTAATTGTCACACACTTTTAAGGTAAAACTTGCCTTAAGCTAGTTTCTTTTATTTGAGACTGAAATGCTCAACTTACAATTACATTTGAAATGATGAAGAAACTGGTGGACAGGGACAACACTGTGATGATTGAAGGGCATGTGGGGGGAGGGGGTGTGGCTGGGTAGCACTGCAGTCTGGTGTATGGGGGTAAATGGTAATGGAAAGAGACTTAACTTGGGGTGGTGAACACACAATACCGAGTGCAGATGATGTGTTGTAGAACTGAGCATCTGAAATCTGTGTAATTCTATTAACTAATGTCACCCCAATAAATCCAATACAAAGGGAAAAAAAGAAATGATGAAGAATGTAATGTAAAAAGTAACTTCCCGTCGTCTTGCTAAAAATGGGGATTCAATATCATGATTATGCTAAAAATTGGGATTCAATATCATGATTATGCTAGACAAAAAAAAAGATGGCAAATAATTAAGACAATTCTCAACTTTATCCTCTGTATAAGGAGTTCTGTATAAAGGAACCATGGACATGGACAACAGGTGGGAATGACTTTGTGGGGAATGGGTGGGTGGGGAGGGGGACAGAGAGGAGCAAAAAGGGGATGGATGTAATACAACAACAATACAATTTTAAAAAAACTTTCTGAAAAAAATAAATAAAATCTTTTAAAAATTAAAAGAAAAAAAAAAAGAAGAAAACAAACTTAAACCACTTCTTCCAGCCCTAACTTCCTTTCCTTGTTAGAATGAACACCCTTTCTCACTAAACCTTTTTAGAAGCTGTTAATGATTATCAGCACTAGCTGACTCCTACCCTCCCTTTATCATCTCACCTTCTGACACGATTGCTAATAAGCAATGAGAAGGCCAAAGTTAGGTGACAGGAAGTCAGAGAAGAAAGTCAAATATTTTTAAAAGGGCACTTGAAAAAAGGAAATGGCAACTAATGTGGGTAGAAGGTTTTAATATAACACCTGGGTACTATGATAGGCATTTTTACATGAATTGCTTCATGCAATAATAATTATTAAAATGATAGTACCTACATACTAAGTGTTTCTTATGATAGAAACTGGATTGAGTGTTTTATATATTTAGATAGTGATATAATATTAAGTAATATTTTTATAAATATGTATTTATTCAAAATGCTTTACTTACATACTTGGGGTTTAATTATACATAACGTATTTAAAACAGATATCTATGTTATTCTAATTTTTATTTATTGTTTTGACAGAGAAAGAGAGAGGAAAGGAGAGAAATATCAATTTCCTTACTTACACTTTTAGTAGAGGTTAATCAGTTTGTTCATATTTCTCCATGTATTTGTTTCAAACATTTTTAATGAGTGTGTGTGTGTGTGTGTGTAGGTGCATGCTTAAATGTTCAAGTCTTAGTTCTTATGTTTCCCATGATTATTCCTACAGTTTTCTGTGGAGATAATCATTTGTGAAGTCCTACTCTTTGTTATACTACATAATTATTTAATCAATTTACTCATTTAAATCTCTACTATGGACCTTGTACTATGCTGAGTTTTAGAGATAAATGTGTAGATATATAGACAGAGGTATATTTACATGCATACATAAAATAAGTGTGTGCACACATATATGCACTTGATTCCTGAACAACATGGGTTTGAACTGTATCTACTTATATGCGTATTTTTTCAAAAAATGCATGAAGTACTAAAAGTATATTTTCTCTTCCCTCTGATTTTCCTTATCCTTCCATTCCTCTAGCTTACTTTATTGTAAATATAGAGTACAATACATATGCAAAATGTGGGTTAAATGATTGTTATTGGTAAGGCTTCCAGTTAACAGTAAGCTATTAGTCATGAAGTCCTTGGGGAGTCAAAGTTATAGGCATTGTCCTGTTGTTGATTTGTATGAGTTCTTTACATATTTTGTGATTCAATTCCTGTTGGAGCAGTTGTTTGCAAATGTCTTCTCCCATTAGGTTGGCTGTCTTTTCATTTGTTGACAGTTTCTTTTGCTGTGCAGAAGCTTTTTAGTTTGATATAGTCCGTTTCACTTATTTTTTGCTTTTACTTCCCTTGCTTTTGGGGTCAACTTCATAAAATCCTCCCTAAGACCAAGGTCTGTAAGTTGAGTACCTATGTATTCTTCTGGATAATTTAATGCCTCATGCCTTATATTTAGGCCTTTGACTCCTTTTGAGTTAATTTTTGTACATGGGCGAACAGCAATCTAGTTTCATCCCTTTGCCTGAGGCTTTCCAATCTTCCCAGAATCATTTATTGAAGAGGCTTTGTTTTCTCCATTACATGTTTTAGCTCATTTGTCAAAAATTATTTGTATGTATATAAATATTTCACTTGTATATGGGATATAAAACTAAAAGCAACAAATGAACAAATAGGACAAACAAAAACTCATAGACACAGACCACACTACTATGGTTACCAGAGGAAAAAGTGGGGTGAGGGAGGGTGTAGGGGTTGGAAAGGGCAGAGGGGGTAGAGTATATGGTGATCAAAGGAGATTTAATTTTGACTCCTGGGCATGCAATAAAATATATGGATGATGTATCACAGAATTGTACACTTGAAACCTATATAAATAACCAATGTATGTGACCCCCAATAAAATTAGTATTTTTAAAAGGTATATGCATACTTTTTTAACTCACAGAGTATCAACACCCCAACCCCCATGTTGTTCAAGGATTAACTTTATACATGCCATACACACACACACACACACACACACACACACACACACTGTATGTATATCAATTAGGGCTACTAAAAGCAAACATATCACTCCCCTTCATAAGCATATTCTTCACATTCTTATTCACACTGCAGCTTCAATCATATGTTTGCTTAACTTGCTTCTCATATTAGAGTAAAAGCTGTTTTATCAGCAGCCTGTCAACTAGAAACCTCTATTTATAGCTACTCTTGCTCATTTTCAGTGCTCAGTCACTCCCCAAGTTATGAAATGTGAAGATCCTCTATATACAAATAACCATTTGTACAGTTTTTACTTCTCTTCCCACTCATCCCAGACTGCTCCATCATAGCCACAGCTCATAAACTGTCCCAACATGAAAACAACACCCAGGGAATTTCACTGTCTTGAATTGCTACATCGATTTGAGAAATGTCAATATCCATCGAGCATATGTTATGTGTTAGGCTCTGTGTTTGGTGTACTGAATACATTACTGCTTTCAAAACGGAGGAGTATCCAAGGTCGTGTTTCACCTCCTTTCACAGTGAACAGAAACAGGGGTCAAGAGGCCATACAGAATGTACAAGATCATGTATCTAAGAGAGAACCTGGAGTGTGAGTGAGGCTGTGCCTGGTGATTGTTGCATACTTGAAGGTGTTGTGATTTATCCAGCTCTGCAACCTGAAAAGCTCTAATATAGGACACGAAAACAATATACTAGGGCCTTCAATTAATGCTTTGCTTTTACAATGCAAATGGATTGTTTTAATAAAATGGGTCATTCTAATAAGATACCTGGAAATGTACATTTTTTTACTTACTTGAATTCAACATCATTTTCACTAAATAGAGCTTTCTATAATGATTCCACCTCTGTTTCTTTCTTTTATTTCCAAGAATATATAAAAGATCATCTGGCATGCCTTTACTTTGCCTTGTAAATGTACATTTCAAGCATGCATTTTAATTGCTTATCATTTCATATCTCAATGTAAGTGGAGTTTTATTTTTTAAAAAAACCTTCAGTGATCCTGGTATAGTGTTACTCTGTTCTCACCAGTCACTTTATCTTGCTCTGCTCATTGGTCTTGCTTACACATTTGTCACAAATCTATAAGAAAAATATTTAACTAGGTTTTCAAATGAAGATGAAGCATATGATACTGTATTAAACATATTAAAAATTATATTTTTGTCAAAGATATATGAATAAAATAAATAAGCATTATTTATATGACTTCAGAGTATTTTCCATCAAGCAGATGAATGTTATCATTTACTCTTTAAAGATTTTCTTTAGCAGAAAATATTTATAAGTATCACCCAGCAATTCTAAAGAATAAAGTGTGGAATTAGAGAAAAGTCTATAGGAGCAGTGGTAAGTCATAATGAAACAAACCTTCTGGAAAGAAAACATGAAAGATAAGCTGCTTTTGCAGCAAATATAGTTTTTGCTCATTTCTCCAAAGCACTGTTGAATTTGAGCTTAGATTCTGGGATAAGTTGATAAAGTAAAAGAATCTTCTCCTGGTTTGAGAGACTCACTTTAACTAATACGCCTTTTCTATTCGGAGTTTATTTACATCCAGAGAAAGGTGGTGGGAGCTCCCTGCACAGCCTTTAATGTTGTAGTGAAGCTGGCCTAGCACCTGGCTTCATGCTTACCATCAAGCAAGGGGCATGGGTGGATGAACAATGATAACCAACCATGATGAATGCTTTATTAAAAATAATTAAACAAAAATAATTAAAACAAAGACAGTTACCATAATCTTGGAAACTCAATAAAGGCTTCCTGAAAAACATGGCTTCTGGACAGCCAGCTAAAAAGTTACCTAGATGACCGACCAGGTGATGAAAGAGTAAAGAAAAATCTAAGAATCTTCCAGAATGAGACTGTCAGAAAATAAAAGGACCAGCAGAAAGAAAATGCGTATGTCCAAGAAACTGTTGATGGATCATTATGGCACAGTAGTGGTCTATAAGGTAGATTGTTTTGCTTAGTTTTGTTTGATTAGTTTTTAAACTGTGGGATATTTTCTTTAAAGGAATGCTCATAAAAAAAGACAGTAGGTACTCTCCCCTTTGTCCACACATGTAGCTACTCTGATTGGACCTCAGGCTCTGAAGCAGTCCTGGGTTGAGGTTCTGCCTAATTGCTCCTGCACCCTAAAGACACATTCACAACACACACACACACACACATTCACTAGTCCCTGAAGTGTTTGTAGATGCCTAGCAACTTTGGGACATGGTTTCCAGGCCACGGAGCTACAGTGTGACAGAAAGCTCTAACAGAAAGGGAGATTAAGTGGTAAACAGACCATGAAGGACTTGGTAGATCATCTTTGAAGTTCCCATATGATTTTATCTTTGAAGTGACATGAGTTGAAAACTCATACTGAAGGCAATAAGAGATAATAACGACTTAGGGGTGGTGGTGTTGAGTGATCACATTATGGTTTAAAAAGACTACTCTTACGCAGGAAGCCTGTTATGAGGCCCTTCAGACAACCAGGTGAAACATGACAAGCCTGCGCTAAGGTAATGACAATGGAGATAAATGAAAAGAAGCATAAAGACTTGGGAAATGTTTAGGAGGAAAACTGTCACATGTAGTGACAGTTGAAAGGGAGTAGTTGTTATGAACTGAATGTTAGTATCCACCCAAATTCAGTGATGGTATTAGAAGGTGAGGCTTTTGAAAGGTGGTTAAGTCATGGGGGTAGAGCCTTTTTGAATGAAATTAGTGTTCTTCTGTTAAAGAAAGGAATCACAGGTGACAATACAAGGAGGAGACAGACACCTGCAAACCAGAAATTTGGTCCTCACCAGAACCTTACCACTTGCACCTGACCTCCAACTTTCAACTGCCTGAACTGTAAGAAATTTCTATTGTTAAAAAGCCATTCAATCTATGGTACTTGTGTACAACTGCCCAAACTAAGCAGTCAAAGACAAATAGATGTCTTCCTTGATCAACTATGTGGATAGTAACACACTTTACTAAAATAAGGAACACAGTAGGGAGATCAGTGAATAAACTTAATTGAGGAAATGTTAAATCTATGCTATTTGTGTAAAATGCATTTTATTGGGTTTATTTAATCATTTCAATTTAGTGACGTTCATTGAAATCAAGATTTTGTAAATATGAGGAATGACTTTATGTTCCAAGCACTCCAACACAGTGCCCACCCCTTTCATTTTCTTTACGTTAAAGAGAAATAAGGATGGTAGACAACCTAAACTTCCCAATCCATGTTTTCTCAGTTGTGTCTATTTTTTTTTCCTGGTCATTTTCAATATTTTTTAAATACTTATTTCCTCGTTCAAGCCTTAGCTACCTCTGAAAAATCAAAGCTTCCCTGCCTCAGCAACACTTATACTTGTAAGATTATTAGAAAAAAGAAGGTATTCTTTTCTTTCTACCCTCTTTTTTATTGCCACAGAGGCTGAAGGTATGGGGAGATCTGCTTAAATGCACAAAGGTCCATGGGTGAGGGTGGAAGGCTGTATTACTGTTTGTGGTTATGGCTCTGCTCATTCCAAGTCCTGAGAATGTGAGTCTGACATATGACTTTAACAGTAACTATCCCTCTGCTCTATTTTAGGGAACATGTTCTGGTCATTGGAAACCCAGAAGACGCTTATTACAGGCTTAATATTAGAGTTAACTTAGGAGAAATGTGGCTTCTTCCTTTAGTCAATGACAGGCTGACACTGTACATTCTGATACTATTGATCTGTCTTGTACTGCATAATCTTTTAGGAGGGATGTGAAGGTTAATAGCAGGCCCTCTCTTTAGCTCCTTACCTGACCCTATGGAACACATAGATTTGGCTCTTTGAAAAGCTCTGGTGACTGCTGGAGCCAGAAACAGGATGTGTTTGTTTAAGGAACAATATAACATAAAGAGAATTGGAGCCAGAAACAGGATGTGTATAACATAAAGAGAATTGGAGCCAGAAACAGGATGTGTGTAACATAGAGAATTGGAGCCAGAAACAGGATGTGTTTGTTTAAGGAACAATGCAACATAAAGAGAACTCAGTGCACTAAGATAAAAACCAGGTCTTGAGGAAGTATGAGTTAAGAAAACATCCTGTTATGAAAAGAAAGGGCTGTGTAAGGAGGTCAGAATGACATGTGGTGTGTGCAGAATGCCGCGATCAGATAAGAATTGCTGACTTACAATAGCTTTGAAATACAGAATGTAGCCAATCGCTAACCGCCAATTCTGCTTCTGTGAAATGGCTTGCTTGCTCACCCCAATAAAAGGACTTAGCTGTAAGCTGTTAGGCGCAACTCTCATTTGGTAGCCCTGGGGGGTGTTGAGTCCTCGGACTCTCTGAGAGTTCGCCCCTGTGCAGCTTAAAACTCTGCCAATAAATAACATCTTTGAATCCCCGAAAGTCTCCAGCGTTTGGTGTCTCGCTTTCGTCTGCATATAACAGTGACCCATATTTGTCCTTTCCCAAATTGCTACGCTGCTCTACTTTCTAAGTTCTTTATCCATGTCCTGATGGCACTAATTAATATGACTTAGCAAACAACCAGACAGGAAATACAGTGCAGACATGTCCAATTTCACAAGGATTTAAGGTGGTCCTAAATTTGAAGTAAGCAGATTAAATGTATTTCCTTTCTAGGCCTATAATTTGAAGGATGAGGGTAAGAAAAAGAAATGATTTCTGCCTTTATGAACTCCCCTCTCCTCTAAGGTACCTATCCTCAACCCTCAGCCCTCATTTTATTAGTGGAAAGGTAAAAGGCAAAAAAAATTGCTAAATAGATTCAGCAGGAATGCCCCCTCTTCCTAAACCTCAAGGTGTGTTTTATCTGGCAATGAGGAGGATGTTTCTTTAACCTTAGAATAGAAGCTATATAGGCATTTTTATTTTCAGTTATGAACTTTCTCCAAGCTAAACCTTACTTGGGTCACTAGCCTGGAAATTAGAAAAGCAAAGCAGTTCTTATTTTAAAGTCTAAGGGTAAGTAGACTGCTTTAGATGTGCAGATTAAAAAGCTCTATCAACTCCTGCTCTGGCAAGAAACTTTACTGTTTTTGAAAGGACATGCATCTGATAAGGACTATTGTCCCACTTCTGTGCAGTTGTTTTAGATGACTTTATTTCTAATGTTCTTCTGTTGCTGTTTAGACCCATTGACATTAGCATATGAATGTGTGGATGAATGTGTTTGTGTCTGGGTGTCTGTGTGAATGTAAGTCTCGAAAAGTTTTACTTTACAGAAGCTAAAAAGGAAAGCTTCTGATGGAAGTAAACTAACACTTTTTTTACAGACAGTGTTGGAACTCAGTTCCAAATAGAGGCAAAAATAGTCATTGCATATAGTCCATAGTAAGAGCTAGAAAAAATACTAGTTCATTTTTCTTGCAGCCATTTTTTCCAGTTCCAATAAAGTAAAGGCTGATCTTTGAATCCCTATACTATACCAATTTGGGAATCTTGAGTTGCTCATCCCTTAGATGGAAGCTGAAGGAAACTGTGAGGCCATAGAATTAACAAAACTGGTCAAAAATCAAGTTCTTGAACATTTTGTGCTGCCTCTCTACTGGATGGCCATGCCACCTCATTCAGTCTGACACCTTTTAAAATATTTTTACCTGCCTGCCGATCTAATCATGTTTCTCTCATCTCCTTATCCTATCTACCAAAGAAAATACAAGGTGAGCCACCTCCCCTACTTTAATTACCTTTTGCATTTCCCATTAAAACAAACCTTCTGCACAACACACCCAGGGGTTGCTTCCAGTGGGCCAAAAAGAGCAATAGGGAGGAAGCATGGAAACCATTACAAAATAAGAACAAGAACTGGAAAAGAGAGTTAAAGAAATCCCATCCCCTATTCCAAACACACAAACAAAATGTAAATGAGCCCATCATGAATTGTAATGTTCAAATCTAACCAGATCCTTCTTAACAACTATGGTTGCTTACCACTTCACATTTTACAATGTATTTTTATGTATGGGTATTATGCCATTTGATCTTCAACAACCTACATAAGCAAGTATAACCATTTTTTTCACCTTAAAGATGGAGGAAGACACACCAATGTATAATTAAGACAAGCTTATGTGTAGATATTAATTTCTTTGTAATGAGCCTACATTTTTTTTCTGTCTTTAGGAGTTTCATTGAGGTAAAATTGGCACAAAAATAAAAACCTGTATATTTAAATTCACAATTTGATAAATTTTGCTACATGTACTGTATATTCAAACAAAAACCGTCATGAAAATCAAAATAGTGACCTTATACTGTACCCACAAGAGTTTCTTTATGCCTCATTTATAATACCGGCCTAGCTTCCAATCTATTTCTTCATTTCCAGGCAATTACTGATCAGTCTTCTGTCACTACTATACTTTAACTTGCATTTCCTAGAATTTTATATGAACATAATTATATATACTTTCTTTAGTCTGGATTTGATCTTTCAGAAGAAATATTTGGAGATTCTTCCAAGTCACACTGTATCAATTATTACATAAGAATCCATCTTTAAAAGATATTTCTAAAGCAGAAGGTAATCTGAACTTGAAAATGATAAGGACACTTATCTCATGAGAACTAAAGTTGGTTTCAGTTTTTTCCTTGTATCTGTTAGGTAACTTGAGTCTCTGAGGTCATGAGTTTTGTCACTGTACATGTGATAGTATATAATGAACTATAATATAGCTTAAAGTCAATGAATTAGACCTATATGTATCATATAAATTCTGAAATTATAAAGTTAAGGGAACAAAACAAGTGGCAATATAATACAAACAATATGACATTTATATACATCTTAGAAACCTATAAAACAATAATCTGTAGTATAATTGAGACATTCATATGGTATAAAAGCATTACTTCAATTTGATAAGATACACATGTATACATTTGACAAGATACATATGTGTATTTGCCCTTCAGACAATAGCTGCCTCTTATTAGATTAATTGAATACTATGTAGGAAATGGATCTCACATTTCACTCAAAACAATTTCTTAAAAATAATCTGAGGCAAATCTATAACTAATACAATTCATAAATTCTGTTTGTTGTACCGATAGCTATAAGATTTTTTATCTGCATATTTTTGTATATTTGTGTGTAATTAGTAGTTTTAAGACAATTACAAAGATGAAGGCAATATATTCATTTGGCCAAAAAGTCCGTCACATTTTTTTTTTTTTTTTATAAAATAAGATACATATTTTATTTTCACCAATAACTTTCTTGGTTTGGATATTTTGAGCATGTCAGCTCTCTCTTGCTATTGGTTTCTAGAGGTAGAGGCCAGGGGTGCTGCTAAATATCCTGTGATGCATAAGACAGCCCCACAGCAAAGAAATATTTGGCCAAAACATCAATGGTACAAACTAACTTTGAAAAACAGCAACATCATATTCAGGCAATCACAGCACCTTCTGCATACACTGTGCAAAAATTTTTTTCAGTTGCATGTTTACCTCTCTTGAAATAATAAAGCATAATATGCCAAAAATGTTGCATATTTTCTTCCATCTTCAATATTAAATGGCTGCACAAAAATTCACCAATTTTGATAAGTTTTTTAAATGCATGCTAGCATGAGCGCTGTCACTGTATAATCTAACAAAATTGTTTCAAATGAAGTTAAAGACAACTAAGCACTGCTAGAGCCATTATATGGGAAAAAACTAAACTTTTCGGTCAATTAATAAAATCTATGTGCAAAAATTCAAACTATTTGACTTCATTTAATAAAAACAACAAGAAAACCTTAAAATGTTGAAGTGTTCTGTTATCACCACTGATGTTTCTCCTAAACTGGAATTGCAAATGGAAATAAGTTGTTTAAACTGAAAGACAAAAATTATGAGGAGGGAGAACCAAGATGACAAAGGAGTAAGTGGAGCTACACCAATCTCCTCCCAACACCAAACTGGAATTACAAGTTAGTTGGGGAGAAATCACCCAGAATAATCAACCAAACACCTACTGGAGAGAAGTCTTATTACCAGCGACAGGACAGAAGAGCCAATTCATCCCAATGTGACTGGTAGGAGGTGCAGAGACACGAGAGGCTGGCTGGGCTCCCACAGGCAGCAGCTGAAGGGACAGAGAAACGTCTCAGCAGCAGGGCTCCACCTGAGAAGGGTGGGATCTAAACCCCCAACTGGGCTTCCCAGCCTACAGCAACACAGCTGAGAGTAAAACAGCACCTAGCTGTGAAAAGCAAAAAGCTGCCAGGTTTAGTGGCTTGACAGAGAGACTGAGTTCTTAAAGGGACCACGAAAATACAGTGGCACCCACCTACCCTGGGCTCCTGCAGAGAAAGGGCAGAGTGGACTAGAGACACTTGAGGAGAGTTTGGGTTAGTGGCTTTAGGGGGAGAGTTGAGGGAGCAGCCCGTGAGTCAGTGCTGACCCATCCCCCATATAGCCAGCAGACTACTTTTCTCCAAAGGGTGGGAGCCTGAGAAGTCACCGCCCTACCCATAGGAATTAATCCACCCCACCCAGCAGTGTAAACCTGACCTCAGATCACAGGTTGATTGGATTAACAGCTAAAATCATCTGCCCAACCCAGAGGTGCCTAAAACCGACCACCGAACACAGACTCATTGGATTAACAACTAAAGGAGACAAAGGCAGGGGATCTCTGGTAGTCTCCCATTGGCTGACTAGGCCCAGACTGGGACATGAGCTGACTTCCCAAGATCCAGGAAGTAAAAAACATGCACCTCTACAGCACAGAAGGTCACACCACTAGGACAGTAAATCAAAGCAGACCAATCTAAGAAGCAGAAACAAACAAGAGCCACCTAAAATGGGGAGACAAGGAAATAAACCCTCAACAAATTGAAAAGAGGAGTCCCCAGGAAAAATGCAAAATGAAATAGAGGCAAGCACACTCTCAGACATGGAATTCAAAATAATGATAATAGAGAAGCTCCATGAGCTAAGTGAGTTCAAAGAAAACTGCAAACAGCTCCAGGGGAACGATGAAGAACTCTAGGAGACCTACAAAGAACTCCCGGGAAGCTACAAGGAACTTACTGAGAACTACACCAGCATTAAAAAGGACATAGAAACCATCAATAAGAACCAGGAGGAAATGAGGGAAATGAAGAGGAGGAAATGAAGAATACAATTTCTGAATTGAAGAACACAGTAGAGGGAATCAACAGGCTAGAGAAAGCAGAGGATTGGATCATTAAGCTGGAGGTCGATGTAGAAAAAATCCCTAGGCAGTGCAACAAAATGAAAAAGGACTGAAAAAGAACGAAGAGGTTTTAAGGGAGCTGCAGGACAACATGAAGTGTAATAACATCCCTATTATAGAAATACCAGAAGGAGAAGAGGATGAAGGGATATAAAACTTGTTTGAAAGGAGTAATGACAGAAAACTTCCCTAACTTGAGGAGAGAAAAAGTCATGCAAGTTCAGGAAGTATAGAGGGTCCCAAGGAAAATGAACCCAAACAGGCCCACTCCAAGACACATCATCATTAACATGGCAAATGTCAAAGACAAGGAGAGAATCCTAAAATCAGCAAAAGAGAAACGGCTAATAACATTCAAGGGGGCTCCCATAAGGTTATTAACTGATTTCTCAACAGAACCACAGCAAGCCAGAAGGGAATGGCAAACAATATTTCAAGCAATGAAAAACAAAGGCCTGCAACCAACAATACTCTACCCAGCAAGGCTCTCATTCAAAATGTAAGGTGAAGAAAGGATCTTCCCAGAAAAAGAGAAGTCTAAAAGAATACATCTCCACCAAAGCAGCATTGCAAGAGATGCTAAAGGGTCTGCTTTAAGAAGATGAAGAAACAGTGAGACAGACAAGAACGCAGGTACAAAGGTAAATGGATTAAATGCACCAATCAAAAGACATAGGGCAGCCAAATGCATAAGGACCAACTTTAACTTATGAATGCTTAAAGTGATCTTGTTATAAATAGATTTTACTAAATAAGGTACAATTTTGTATATTACTTGACTCTGCATTACTGCAGGTTAAATTTTCTTAGATTGGAATCATTTCACAAAATGGGAAAATCAGGTTACTTGCAATAACTCAGAAAAATTGAATGCAGTTAAGGAAGAAGAAAAACTTAAGAAAGTGTGAATGTATATTACATAGAAGACATGCTATCTTTCTTATTCACTGTTACAAAATATGTGCTTATTTGCGGATGTATAATATATAAATTTTGTTAGCAATTTATATTTTAAGTAGCAACCAACTGGACATGGATGTGTTATGAAATCAGTCAATCTTAGGGTTAGAAAAGATACTGGGAATGGAACTTGCAAACTACTAAACTAAATGATTCGTGTACGTTTAGTGAAATAAGTCAGTAAGTGAAAGACAAATACCATATGATCTCACCCATTACAGGACAAAAATGAACAAAATAAACAAACAAGCAAAAACAGAACCAGATAAATTAATACAATGAGTAGACCTAGAGTGGGCAGGGGGGAGGGGGTAGGAGGAGGCAAATAAGTGGAGCAGTTTAGTCAAGGAACTAGTATGGAAGAACCATGGACATGGACAAGTGGAATTGACTTTGTGGGGGAGTGAGTGGGTGGGGAAGAGGACAGAGGGGATTAAAAGGGTAATGGATGTAATACAACAATAAAATTTTTTTAAAAAGATTCTTAAAACTTTTCAAGGATCTCAGTGAGCTTCTGTTTATAGGATTTATAACTTTAACATTTAACTTAATAAATATTAAAACTGGAAAAAAAACTTATGAGAGGATAAAGAATATCTATGTAACCTAAAATGTGATCAGAAACTCTTCTCAAAGATACATTAGTAAATGCTCAGAAACTTTTGTATTTATTTTTATATTTATTAACATTTAAAAAATATTTTACTTATTACATAAACTTTAATTATCCCAGATTATATCAGAGGAACTTGAGGAGTCATAAAAGGATTTAATCAATACCAAACTATTCTCTTAAAGATCCTATGAAAGAGTCATTACAATTTAGATTGGGTTTTGTTGCTGTAGATACTGAGCAGGATTCTTTTTTTTTTTTTTTTTTTCTTAAGATTTTGTTTATTATTTCCAGAAAGAGAGGAAGGGAGAGAGGCAGAGAGGGAGAGAAACAGAGAAACATCAATGTATGGTTGCCTTTCACCTGCCTCTAGGCACAGATCTGGCTGGAAACCTGGCTTGCAACCTGGTTAGGCACCCTGGCTGGGGAATTGAACCAGCGACCTTTGGGTTTGCAGGCCGGTACCTTATCCACTGTGCTACCAGCCAGGTCTGAGCAGGATTCTTTAATTGCTGCTTAAATACCTGACTGCCTAACTTTTTTAAATGGCAAGGCCAAAGCCTTAGTATTAGAGTCATATCTTTTTAATGTTTGAAGTTAGTGTGGGTGTTAAGGGAAAATAAAATAGCTTTCGAAGGTGTGCTGAACTAAGAGGGTAACTTAACAGTAGAAATCAGCATTTTCTTAGTCTCCATTGATGAGGACTGGCCTGGACTTGTACATGCCATCTTTAGCCTACTACCTAGACAGTGGCCCATCTTTTCTCAGAATTGGTACAACATGACCCAGATTGGCATTTCGTACCCATCAGCCTAAAGCCTGAACAGAAATTGGATTTGAGACTGCAGAGAGAAATATAGAGTAAAATATTTAGAGTCAAACCCCTTTCTATAAAAAAAAAAAAGGTAGACTCTTTTCTGCAATGACTAACCATTTAAAATGGAAAGATTTGAATAAGGTTTAGGATGCATAGTGGTGGTGGTAGTGATAGTGGTAGTAATTGTGGTGGTAATGGGACCCATGGGAGGGAAAGCAGTGTAAAGAGCCAACAAAAATTGTTATTTGAAGAATAAACAGTAATCTTCAAGCGTCTTTCCCTGAGTATCACAACAGACATTCTAAGTCAGCCACAATTAAAACTATAGATATAAATATAGCATAAATGTATACTCTATATTATGCATACCATAGTACTCCTTGGAGTACTGTAATTTGATATTACCTCACCCTGCTGCTTTTTGTTTTGTTTTGTTTTATGGAATAATCTAGTCTCAAGTGAAAGGGGAAAAGTCACTAGCTTTTGCAGGGTGGGGTGCTGTAATACAGATTCTTTTCTAATGATTACATTATATTACTCAGCATTAAAGGCATTAAGAACAAATGTTTTTATTGCCTCAGTGGTTATTAAAGACACTCACTGATAATGCTATGCAATGGACCTCCCAGTATCAGGGTTTGGTATATGTTTATATACACATTGTATGTATGCATGTATATATTCCAAAGGTTACTTTGGCATAACTAAGCATCAACAATTAACATCACTTTGCTAGGAGTGGAAATAAAAACTTTATCCTTACAACACTTCATTATAAGATTTAAATGCACCTAAGTTCTTCCATTCCCATCTTATTTGGGGGTAACTTCTAATATTTACTTTTAAATGCTGGCATTTAAACCCACAAAATTTCATTTTAAGCTCTTATTTGTTCACATTCGCCTTCTTACATAGTTTGAAAAAACTCCCTACTATTTCCCAATCTTCTTGTGAGGAATGTGTGGGACAGTCTGAAGCAAGGGAGCATTCAAAATAAATGTGGTTTATCTGAAAAATGGAACATTTGTTGGCAGACATAAGCAAAACAAAATTACTCAGCAGCATAACTGGTCAAATCCAACCAACCCATTCCCTGAAAGCCAAAGATTATAAATAATCAAGGATAGGACAAGATAAATCCTTTTGCTTATATCTTAAGAGATTGTTGTCAATCTCTTAACCATGGGCAAATACTCTAGCATGGGCATTTCTTTTAACCCCTGGGGTCCTACCACAGGGTGTCTCTTTGAAAGAACTGTGTCAGCTAGAGTACTTCACAAAACCTGCATTTTACATGAGCAGGTAAATTCTTTAAAAACAAAATAGCAAACACAATTTTTTTTCCCTAAGAAAGCTCTGCACAAACACTTTATCCTTAGGGGAATTTTCTAGTGAGAATGGAGGTGGTAGAGTGGAGACTGAAAGATGCCTGCTTCAGCATTTCCTAGGGAAAGTAAGGAATTTCACATGCAATTTTATAGAATGTGTCTTGAATTAATGTTGCATTAATTACTCACTTGATAGTCCAAATTACACGTTTTATTTGACTAAGACCCAGGTGTGTACCAAACAGCATTTGCTATCTTTTGCACACAAGTCAAAAGTTTTGCATTGTAAAACAAGGACATTGCAATGGAACCATTCTAGTCTTGCAACAGCATAAAAAAGGCACTGAATTAAAAAATCCTTTCTCTTGTTCTTTGAAATGGAGTATGTACTTTTGGTGTTGAAATAAATTGCACAATATTTAATGAGGCGACATGTAGTATTAACTTAGAACAGCAAGAAAATCTTATTTTTGTTTAGTCATCAACAAATCCAAACAATGTCAGGTTTAACATCCCATTTTTACCATGAGCTGTTAAAAATGGCATGTTCATAATCATGTTACCCTAAGGAGGATTAGTGTCATTTTAGAAAAATTACAAATTTATCATTGTTTCAAGACTCGAGCCCCCAAGATGAGCTAAACTTGAATGATTAATCAGCGAAGCTATCCAAATGTCAGTTTTGCAATAGGAAGCTTTATGTTTTTAAAGCCCGCTGTCTAGGACAAAGGTTAGATGGCAAGAATGTCCACAAAGAACATAGATAGAACAAAGAAGAGCTTGGCCAGCCTCTGTTTGCACTGTAGTTGGCATCCATTTGTTTTGCTCTGTTCACTTAAAACTTAAGAGGACACAATATTTGGGGTAGTGTGGCTGAGGAGATAATTCCACAAAGTAACCTTGGTTCAGTGCTATCCACAGCTGATTTTCCCTTCTCCTAGATATTGTAATTAGGCTCTTTTATACTTTCCATCATATTTTAACAAAAGAAAATAAAATATGTATTAATTCTTCCTCAGTTCATATGATTTCAGTTCAGGAAAAGAATGAGCAAAATGACTGATTCTACTTCTTAATGATAAGGGGCATATTTTTCTGAACAAAATAATTCAAAGAACTTATTTTTGTCTGCCCAACAAACTCCTTTTTTTTGTTTGTTTTTATTTTTTTTTCCAGTTTTTTTTTTTATTGTTGTTGTATTACATCCATCACCTTTTTGCTCCCCTCCGTCCCCCTCCCCACCCACCCATTCCCCTCAAAGTCAATCCCACCTGTTGTCCATGTCCATGGTTCCTTTATACTAGGTTCTTGTCTAAGCTGCTCCCCTTCCCTGCCTCTGCCTCCCCCCTCCCCCCAACCTCTTTCCCCCTGACCACTGAAGGCCTATTCACTGTATTCGTATATTTGGTTCTGTTTTGCTTGTTGTTAGTTTTGTTCATTATTGTCCTGTAATGGGTGAGATCATATGATATTTGTCCTTCACTGACAGGGTTATTTCACTAAGCAGAATACTCTCCAAACTGCTTAAACTAAGTGATAGATGACCTGTTTAGATTGTCACGGTGAATTAGGTTTTTATATAGATATTATTTTTTGATGATGATAGCATTTTGTAATATTTCTCATGTTTTTTCCATTTTCAGCCTTTCTGGGACCCAAGTAATGTTAATAAAGATTGAATGTGTCAGATGATGTGACATTGGGTGGTAAACACAAAATACAATATAATGATGATGTATTTATTATAGAATTGTACACTTGAAATCTATAATTTTATTAACCAATGTCATCCCAGTAAATTTATTTAACAAATATTTTAAAATTAAATATTTAAGCACTTTTAGGGAAGAAAAAGAATGTTTATTCACAATGCTGCTTTTTCCTTAAAATATGTGTTATATTAACTAGATTAGTTAATACAAGAAAAAAGTACATATTTTAAATATGGGGAGCAGTCATTTTTAAGTGGGCTTTACAGACGACAATAAGAATCACCAATTCTCTCAATATCCTATTCTCAGTCAATATAAAAGATAATTCTGTTTAAGGAACACATTTTGAAAGTTCACCTTTGTCAGATTTGACAATGATAGGCAAAATAAAGTTACTATCAACATTTTAGTCATTTCCCAAGTAGCAGTTCACCTTGATCTTATCTCATTATTAAACTTCTAAAAAATGCATCTGCCAATTTGTTAACTAAGATTATATGACTCTATTATCAATGAGAACAAACAGCAAACTAAGGAATTTGGCAAAATAAATATTTCAGGGTTTAAGAATACAAAACAAATGAGAATGCATAGCTATTTTTTAATTGAATTTACTGGGGTGACATTGGTTAATAAAATTATATAATTTCAGGTGTATAATTTATAATACATCATCTGTATTGTGTATTCACCACACCAAGGAAGTCTCTTTCCTTCTTCATTTATCCCCCTTGAAGTTATAACTCTTTATTCACTCAACACAATAATCTGATTGAGTTGACAAAGCTAGTTATACTTGATCTACCTTAAAACTAATCCTTCAGTTAATATAGAAATATATTTAAGCAATTGCAATATTCTACCCTCACTAAATGTAATGTTGAGTTGGGAAAAAACATTGTCCAGACATGCAAGCACTTTAGTAGCACATTAAAAATAAGTGTACAATTGTTAAAGTTTTATTTAAAAGAGAACAATAAGTAAATGTCAACACGGCCACTTGAGTAAATTTGCAAAAAAAGAACATGTTCTATTTTATTATTCACCATATTTGGCATAACATCTAATTTTTAAGTTTAGCTCTTAAAATCTATTGCCTTATTTTATACTAACAAGGTATGCTCTAAATGAAACTGAAATTGGAGAAGTAATCATATCATTGATGCTTCACCTATTTTATATATGTATATAAAAACAAATATAATCATTATAGGTATTTTATGGGAAATAATTTTACACATCAGAACTAAGGGCTAATCAAAGACTACATTAATTTTTGTAATAACTGTACAAGGAGATATACATACAATTATTAATAAGCTTTATTCAAAATTTTCAACATCCTGAATCACCAATCCCATAAGTTACAGTAAAATGTATTTTTCTTTAATTTGTGTTTCCACTATTAGACTCAAAGTATTTTAAAAATATGGATCTTAAGGGATGAATTGAAACAGAAGGTGAAGTGTTAAGTTTTATAAAGTAAATGAATTTGTTTAATTTCATTATTATGCCTTTAGTTTATTGGATATAACTGTGGCTCTTTGCAATTTAAAACATGAGCTAAAAGAGATTAAATGAGGTATTTAAAAGGAGTATATTGATACAAATAACTGTATAAAAGTATTTTATGTCAGATGAATATGACTGACACATAATTTTGCTTTTTACCTATTAGAAGCATGTCAAATTATCTTTGTAAGATTCCAAGGTATAACATTTATTAATAAAATTTATTATAAATGTATTTTTTTCATTTAGTTTTGTTTCCATGCAATCTTTTTCTGTTTTAACCTTTATATTTAATCTGGGAATTCACCATAAAATAGAAAGGTATAGCCCTGGCTGGTAGCACAGTGGATAAGGCACCAGCCTGTGAACCGAAAGGTCGCAGGTTCGATTCCCCAGCCAAGGCACATAACAAGGTTGCAAACCAGGTCTCCAGTCAGGTTTGTGGCTGCAGGCAGGTGAAAAGCAACCATACATTGATGTCTCTCTCCCCTGCCTCTCTCTCTTCCCCTCTTTCTAAAAATAATTAAATAAAATTTAAAAAAAAAATAGGAAGGTATTATTTTTTAAGAAAACCAAGGTTCAAAGAGACAACATTTGTATTCTAAGTATCAGAAGTGGTGAGGTAGAACATGTGTGTTTTAATTCCCATTTCAACCTTCTTCCCACTTAATGACTAATATATATTTCTCTACCTTTTGAACTCTTCCTCATCTCTCTTTTAAGATTTAATTAGTCCACCATCATTTAATATGACTCCATAATTTTCATACTCAGTCTGTTTCTCCTTACTCTATGACCTCCTAGTGCTTTTAATAAATTATAATAGTGGTTACTCGATTGTACCATATTATTCCCTGAAGGGTAGTATACAAACTACTTTGGAGATGTGTCTTGTCTTATTTATTTTACACACACCCCCAATTCCCTAGAACCTTAAGTCCACATGCTCATAAAGGCCCTCAACAAATACTGAAGCAATTAAATTGACAGTTTTAATTATTTTTAAGTAGCTTAATAGTTAAAATAGAAACCACAGTGTAAAAAGAAATGGATATAATGCATATAATAGCAAGCTATTGATCATCACCCCTTTTAAAATCTTGCTAATGAGGACAAACAATTCCAGGAACATTTCCTCAGAACCATGGAATGCCTAACCATGGTTTTTCAATACCAGGGCTAAATCATCAATTGTTGAAGTACATCTCTTAGGAGCCATGCCAGTACATGGCAAGGCGGCAATTATTTGAGGAGTTATTTCAATAACTGCAGTTCTTTGTCTGATTAATGAAACTGCCAATGGATTTATAAGTCCTGTTACAGAAATGTATCGTTGGAGATTTGCTGAATGGTGTGTCATAAATTCCAAACACCTGAGAAATTATGACAGAATTTGGAACACTACTTTCATTGCCCCCCCTTTTTCACTAAAGTCACTTCTCACTAACTACTGCTACCGCTGCCTCCTCTCAGAGAGTGGAAGAGGGATATTTGTGACAAAATACTCTGGTTGCTAATTCCATTTTTTCCCACTGTCTACATTACCTAAATTCCTAAGTTGTCTTGTGGACAATATTTGAACATGCCAAAGCAGATTCAAATAGAAATAATATCAGACAAGCACGTTTTCCTGGAGTCTCTAATGTTTCCAGCAACTAGAGACAGATCCAAGAAATGTTGAGAAACAAAGCAATAAGACCCAGCAGAATATAAGTTATAGGCCAAATACTCTATTCATTGTTAGGAGGGAGTGTCTGATGACACTCGTCCTGACTCGTTCATTGTCAGGACGAGTGTCATCAGATGCACAGGGCATGAAATATTGGTTCATAACTCAAACATCAAGATATCCAGATATGATTACAGAAGTACTAATCTTTTTGTTGTTTCTCTTAAAGAAGAAAATAGTATTTTTAAAAGATGACTATATAAATCACTACTTAATATTCCAAATGTTTTTATTATTAATATGGTGAAATATTAATAAATACCTTAAAACAAAGAGCTATAAATTAAGAAAGTTGTCTTAAATCTTAATATATCATATATATATGTATATATAAACATTATCGTAAGTTAATACTTATCTCACGGGTTATCAACATTGAGTGAGTCTTTTTTGATAAAGTGAATATTCGTTTTGAACTAAATAGGTTATTAAGCTTATTACCAATAAATGTTTTTAAAAAATAAAATTATAGCATTTTATAAATCCAAAGATAACCAGCTTTTACGATATGGTCTCCTTGATATAAAGCAAATAAAATCACCCATTAAAAGATCAACTATTACAAAGGAAAAAAACAAAACAAAACAAAACAGAGTTGATCCCAGTTCACAGCAATGGATGCAGATTATCCAAAGACTATACCCTGTTTCACCACATTTAAAAATACACAAAAACAGAAGCAGATCCCAAAGATGATTGATTTCCCTTCTTTCAATTCCACTACATGGTATGCCTGCAGGAATTGTGATGCAAGCTAGAATATACATTTTAGTAAGAAGAGATGGTACCCCAAAATACAGGGGGGGAATGTAACATGGTAGTGATGACTCATGTGCAATAAAGGATTGTCAGCACAAGAATTCCACCAAACTTACTATATTAACAACTAAATTTGGTCTTTATCATATGCTAGGTCCTCTTTTATCAAATTTACATATGTCAGTAAATCTGATCCACCTACTGCTCTAACAGGGTCCACATTTAACAGTCCAGGAAACCAAGACACAAAGACTACACAGTTGATACTTCATGGAGAGACTTAAGATCTAGCACTATGGCTTCAGAGTCCATGCTCTTTTTCATTCTGACATGCAGACTTCAATAGCATCATTCTTCAGGAAAGCCTGTGCCATTCAGTGCATCTTGGTTAAATTTCCTCCAACATGTATTTCACTTATCAGTTATAGGAACAGATATCTCCTTGATGTTCTAAACTACTTTTCTTTATTTTCAATTTTTCCATTTCTCATTCTCTTCCTTTCTCCACATTCTCAGATTCACATTTTGTAGAAGTGTTAATTTTTTAAGTTGCAAAAATAGATCCCTGAGAATTTCAGAATTATTTTAAGTAAGAAGAAACAAATGTTGGCATTTGTGTGGCTTAGTGAAGACAAGTTGAACAATATTCTTTAGCCATAAGCCTAAACTGAAATAGGCATTGATTACCCATGAAATCATCTGTGAATCTTGCATTTGAATATTTTGTGAACTAAAGGAGAACATAATGAAATTCAAAAAAGTGTTGGTGATTTTTATGGAGTTAGACAATGACTACTAAACATATATTAAAATTCTAGGTAGCAACAAATGCTAATTATCTTTGCTCATACTATGCATGACCCATCTGAGTGTTGCATTCAGAAATCACCACCAGTCAAAATGCATGAAAATCAAATCAATAAAAACTGATTTACCATTAATGTTAGGTAATTAATAGCCTGCTTGTGAGGTTTATAAAGCTAATCGTGCAAGAAACAAAAAGATAAGTATGCCATGTATACACAAGCATATATATATGTATGGTTATATCAGGTAACCTATATATGAGAACCTCTCCCCAAAAAATAATAATTGGGAAGCTAGTTAATAAAATATATTCCAGTTCTTCATTTCTGAAGCCTAAAGAGAAATCTTAAGATAGAGGGAGGGAAATGATAAATGTCCCTGTGTTATAAGTGTGACAGAGATGCTCTAATGAGACACTAGGAGTAAACAAAGAAGCCTGAACCCTTTACAGACCAGGGAATGGAGAAAACATGCAGATAATTTGAATAGCCTTAGCACCTCAGAAACAAAACCCATGGAGTTTCAAAACACCATGAGCATAGAATGCTTCTCAGCAGGCACACTAGTACAGAATCAGAAAATGGAAATAAAACAACTAAAGAAAAAATAAAGCAAACCAGCCAGACTTGGTCAGTAGGCCTACCAATCATTGAATAAAATGAAGTTTTATTACCAACCAAGATTAGTAAATTCCCCACATAATTGTCACTGGAGCCCCCATGCCTTGTAAGCAAAAGAGCTCACTTTGCATAATTCACAGCGCCAAGTATAAGAAATTTATGTCTATTTCTTAGGGGCTACAGCTTCCTTGAAGGTGACCATAGTAAATATTTATTCACCCACACTGGGAGGGTCCAGAAAATGTCTCTTTCACCAAAACTGCAAGAAACAAATTTGTTATGCGAGCCCCAGATTCCCTAAAGAGCTCTGCAATTGTGCCTGTCTGCCCAAAATTTATAGTAGAAACTGCAACCACCTACATGGGAAACTTAAATACAATTAGAGTAATTGGATCCTGGTGTAGATGGGACCACGTAGCACTCAGCCGTTGAAGGCAAGGTGGGTGTGATGACTATAATGATGGCAGTCAAAGCAGTGATCAAAATCATCTGGCTCAAACAGCCCCGTGGCATGATCCTGGTGTTCCTAGAAGTGAAGTAGATCGGAAGACTACTAAATTCTTACTTTTGTATGAGTAGAACAGTTTTAGGTTAGCTGAACAAAACTCAAATCTAAATCATATAAACAGAGTCATAGTCCCTCATTCAAGCCCCCAAATTATAGACCCATAAGCCCTTTAATGAAGGAAAAGTTGGGCCCCCTTAAAATAAGGCATTGATACACTTCCCCAAAATAACACTGTTAATCTTTCTCCCAACCTTCCACAAAGATACAACAGCCTTTACCATGTTAACTGTGCAATGGGAAAAAGGAAATAATCCTATCTTTCAAGGACTACTGGAAACTGGCTTTGAACTGATTCCAAGAGACCTCCTAGGTCATAGTGGTTCATCAGCTGGTTAGAAGCTAATGAAGATCAGGTGATCAATGCATTTTTAGCTCAGGTCCATCTCACAGAGACCATGAATCCACCCTGTCACTACATCTCCACGTCTGTAATGTATACAGGCATACCCCAGAAAATGTTCAGGTTCTGTTCCAGACCACTGCAATAAAGCAAGTATTGCAATAGAATAGCAATCCTTTTGCTGGTAGAGGGCTTTGTGCTAAATTTGTAAGCATCTGTGAAGTGCAATAAAATGAAGTGCAATAACATGAAGTATGGCTGTAATTGGGAATAGATACTCAGCAGCTGTCAGAATCTCCACGCTGGCTCTTTGCTCTGCGGAATGAGGGTTGTTAGGGTGAGAAAGGCCAAATTGAAGCCACTACAACTGCTTCTACCTAGAAAAACAGCACATCAAAAGCAATGCCACATTTCTGAAGGAATTTCACACATGAGTGCCATCATCGAAGACTCAAAGGATGCAGGGGTATGGATTCCTAAGACATCCCCATTCAACTTGCTGTTTGGCATCTTAAAGAATGATTATGGATAATCTTAGGCTTAACTAGGTGGTGACTCCAATTGCAGTGGCTGTATCAGATGTGGTATTTTTTGCTCGAACAAAGTAACACATCCCCTTGTACCTGGGATGCAGCTATTGATCTAGCAAATTACTTTTACTCCACCCTTGCCAATAAGATCCACCAGAATCAATCTGTAATCAGCCCTATGTCATACCTTAGTTTTAAGGGGTCTTGGTTTACCTTTCCTTCCATGGGACATCACACTGGCCCATTACACTGATGATATCATGTTGATTGGACCTAGTGAGAAAGAAATAGCAACTGCTCCAGACTTATTGGTAAGATATTTGCTTGCCAGAGGCTGGGAAATAAACCCGAGACAAACTGGGGACCTTCTACCTCAGTGGAATTTCTAGAGCTCAGCAGACATGGTGAGATATATCCCTTCTAAGGTGAAGGATAAGTTGCTTCATTTGGTCCCTCTCTCCTACAACCAAAACAGAGGCATATACTTAAGGGGCCTCTTTGAAATTTGGTAGGCAAAATATCCCTCATTTGGATTCGTTACTCTGGCTCACTTGCCTCGTGACCAAAACAGTTGCTAGTTTTGAATGGGACCCAAAACAAGAGAAGACTCTGCAACAAGTCCAGGCTGCTGTGCAAGCTCCTCTACCCCTGGAGCCACAAGATCCGGCAGGTGCAACAGTGCTTGAAACACCAGTGGCCGATGAGGACACGCTGCCTTTGTTGGGCTCCTATAAGTAAACTGCAGCTCAGATCTTTGGAAGTTTAACGCAAAGTCTTTACAAATAACTATTCTGATTTTGCCTACTATTGAACTTTAGTATGGACTAAATGCTTGGCCATGGGCCACTAAGTTACCATGTGACCTTAGCTATAATGAACTGGGTGTTACCTGACCCTTATATGGCATTTTCTACCATCAGTTAACTGAGAAAAAGAAGAAATGAATGTAGTTTACAGGTGATTTTGCATGATATGCAGGCACCACACAAAAGTGCACAGTTACAGCATTACGGCCCCTTCTGAGACATCTTTGAAGGAAAGTGGTGAGGGTAAGTCTTCCTGTGATTGGCCTTAAGGCCAATGGAAAACTGCTATAATCCAATTCAGGTGGAAAAAACTAGTAAGTCAGCTCCACCAGGAATAAAGCATCGGCTCATTCTGCCAGGTAAAGAGCTACATCCAGCTGAGGTGCTCGCAGAGGCAAAGGGTACACAGAACAGATGATGGAAGAAAGTTTCAAATACCTGCTACAACCACATGACTAGTAACAGAAACAAGCCCTGTAATTGTCATGAGTATTCCCCCTTATTTTGTTATAAACATGTTTGTATGTGTGCAGGGATGTATATTTATGCAAACACCCGTTCACAAATATACCAGCATCTTTTATTGTACTATACTTTACTGTGCTTCACAGATGTTGTTTTTTACAAATTGAAGGTAATATCCTCCTCCATCAGATAAAAATTACCACTATTTATTGCAAAACTCACTTTATTGTGGCAGAACAGAACCACGATATCTCTGAGGCATGTTTGTATATGTAAATACAAATGCACATATGAGGTCAGTCCTGAAAGTATTGAGCTAATGTCAATATAATTAAAATAGTTTGCATGGCTGATACTTCTGGGACAGGTCTCACATATATAAAACTATACATATACATAAATATTTATATCACATATTTACACTGTATTCCTCACTTATTCCTTTATATCATTAATATAAAATGAAGGTTCTTCAAACAATTAAAAATAGAAGACACAACATTTCCACTTCTAGAAATTTATCCAAGAAATCCAAAGCACTAACATGAAAAGATACATGCACCTTCATGTTCAATATACCATTATTTTCAATAGTCAAGATATGGAAGCAATCTAAGCATCCTTCAATAAAAGAGACAAATGGCTAAAGAGAAAGCGGTATGTATATACTGTACAATGGAATATTACAGAGCCATAAAATGTATGACAGCTTGTCATTTATGGCAACATGGATGTACCCAGAGGGTGTCATGCTGAGTAAAATAAGTCATACAAAGACAAATACCATATGATTTCACTCCTATGTGAAATCTAAAAACAAAATAAGTAAACAAAGTAGAAACTTATAGATGATCAGATGGAAGGGGTTTTTGGGGAGATGGGTTTAAAAGATGAAAGAGATTAAGAAGTACAGATTGTCAGTTATAAAAATAGTCATAGGGATGCAAAGACTAGTACAGGCAATATGGTAAAAAATATTGTAATAACTATGTGTGGTCCCAGATGGGTACTAATTGGAATATCATTTTGTAAAGTATATATATTTACTATTATATAGAGCTGGAAATCATATAATATTGTATGTCAACTGTGATTAAAAAGTAAAAATATTTAAAATAATTGTATTAATTCAAAAAAGTTCCTATAGTCTGATAGCAAAAAATCAATAATCTATGCTCTGATATCTTTTAAATGGAGCCATTTAAAACTTTTTTGTATTATTATATCACTCTTTAAGTCTTTGAATCCTAAAAGACCCATATGAAGTCTATGACTATAATATTTAGCATACTCCTAGAATGTCCTCTCACATCATTAAATCACAGCTAAAAGTTTTATAAGACTAGAAATCATATACATCAAACTTCAACACATTTTCTCAGGAAAGAACAAGATATAACCTAATAAATTATCTGCAATATGTGATATAAGCACTGTCTCTTATAAGAATTTCAAATAACTCTAAAGATACTGCTCTGCTCCCTATTAGACAGGTCCCAGATTCTTTTGTTGTTGTTGTTGTTGATTTCTGAGAGACGGAGAGAAAGAAAAGATTTGTTGTTCCACTTATTTATGCATTGATTGGTTGATTCTTGTATGTGCCCTGACCAGGGATCAAACCAGCAACCCTATCAGATCTATGCTCTAACCAATTGGTTAGAGTCAGGTCTTAGATTTTTAAGTGGTTCCTTGCTTCATGTTTAATTCCTCTTGATTCTGCAAGGAACTGACACATGTTAGGAACTCTCCTCCAGATGACCTAATCGAGATCAAGTATCCCTTTTATGGACTACATTTAAATTGGAAATAACCTCCAAATATTCTATGGTTCTTCCCTATTTTGTCAAACATTCTCTATGATATCTATGTGAATGGAGCTCAATATTACCACCAATTCTCAGGTTAAGTACTATATGCTCAGAGGCCTTACGTTGACCCATATTATTTATTCCTTCCACTATCCTTTATCCCAACCTATTATATTTTAATAACACTTACATCTGCATGAATACAGTCAAATGACTGGAAGGATTCACAAGATTCTATAAGATATACTAATACAGTGTGCGTGCAATAAATTGGCAAAATTTTGTAAACTTAAACAACATACCACAAAAGTGTTATATTTTGAAATAAATTTATTCTTATATGTAAATACGTAAACATGGTCATTATTTTTAACTTGTTCAAAAAAGTCTCCATTTGTTGCAACAATAGACCTGATTTGAGTCCAGAATCCTGGACAAGCTTTAATGAACTTTTCTTTATCCACGGACATCATCATGTTTTCAATCTTAGCTTTAACAGCCTCTTTATTGGAATGTGGTTGTTTATTAACTTTTCTTTCACAAATGCTCCATACATAATAGTCTAAAGAATTTGCATCTGGTGAACTAGGTGGCCAGATTTCCTTTGACCAGAATTCAAAAACATTGATACTGAGAAATTCTAGCATCTTTTTGGTGTTATGTGCTAGTGCACCACCTTGTTGGAAGATAAAATGAGGTCTATTTGCAACTTGCTCCATCCACAGTACAACTACTTCTCTCAAAACATCAAGGTAAACATCACGTGTCACCTTCAAGCCTTGTGGGAAAAAATTCAGGGTCATGATATCTCCTTCATTGCTGACAACACCTAACACCATCACTGTAGCAGGAAATTTCATTTTCATGACAATTGGGACTTCATTCTGATTCTTACAGAGCCACCTGCTGTTGACTTTTTGGTTCTGCTGAAACTTATTTTCATCAGAGAAGAAAATCAGAGGGTTTTTTCCTTTGGGATTTTTCAAAGGCACCTTGCTTTTTCAAAGTGCCTTTTCTTTGTCTGCTGTGTCCTAAACTGGCCTCTTCTAAGAACATATGATCTGTATCTGATATCTTCAGTAATAATCTTGCAACCCATTGCATCCAACATCTGCAGTTCTCTTGTTATGGAGCACATTGATTTTCCTGGATCTTCATTGATGATCTCCTGGATTCTGCGTACAATATCTGGACTTGTGCAATCCTTGCGTACCTTATGCATTTTTCTTGTTCGTGTGGAGACATCAGGGTCAGCATCATACACCTTCTTCACATTGTCAAGTGTAAAGGAATGTTATTGAAGTCCACAATTTCGTGTGGAGACATCAGGGTCAGCATCATACACCTTCTTCACATTGTCAAGTGTAAAGGAATGTTATTGAAGTCCACAATTTCCTTAGCAGTTGGCCCTGCACGCAGTCCAAAAATTATGGTTGCTCTACATGGTATTCCTTTGATATGATGGTTGCTCTCAGAAGTTAATACTTTATATCTGAAACAGTGATGCTAAATCATAACCTTAGAAACATAGTTTTTCAAAATTAATAAGCACATGAAATAAGATGCAAAGTTACTGCCAATTTGTCACACACTCTCTATAAGGCTTTAATAAAGCTAAAATGTATAGTATATCATGATAAATACAGGGCAAGCATTGTAATGATTTGAGACATCCAGAAGCAGTTTTCTGAGCCCTTTCTCAGTTGCTTTGCCTATGTAGGGACCCTACCTTTATTCTTGTGCTCTTTCTCTGCAGATTACAAATCACCATGATTCATGCAAGATACTTCTACCTCAAGGTACAGATTCATTATTCTTTATTGGTCACATTGCTAAACCAAGGTTGTGAAACTGTCTAAGCCAAGTGTCAACTATTGATCTACACAATTTAAACAAACAATGTAAACAAAATGTCACAGCATACCTCCAAGAGAGTCTTGAACTTTATATAGCACATCATAAATCACTCTTTAGCACTCTTCATCCCTGTCTTGGCCAAGGGTCACAGCACCAGACTTCTAGCCATCCCTGGAGATACACATAAAGCTATCTTAGGCTGGATGCAAATAATCATCTTTATATAATACCAGTTTTAATAATCTTCATGTTATTACTTATATCTCTATATAAATTATCTTGCTATCCTTTATTTGTAGGGCTTCAGGCAAGAAAATAATTAAATGCCCCAAGCCAATGATCCGACTCATTATTTTCATACCTGCAAGCATCCTGGCACCATAACGAGCCTCCAGAGCAGGCAGATCCATGCCTGTGAACATCCTCAGGCCTAGAAGTGTGAACAGCACTTGGTGCTTGGTGAACCTTTAGAGCACTGATCCAGGGAAGAGGATCCAACAGGCATTGAAGTGGGGTTCAAGGTCATCTGAGCAGGGGAAACACTGGGGTTCCTGGCATCAGAATCATGATCTATGTGTTAGGCTTGTGGCTTCAGACACTTGACCCTATATTCTCCTCACCCTTCTAAAAGGAACAAACCCAAGGGGTCCCTGAGTGTGGTTCTTTAAAAAGCAGGAATGAAATAGAGGGTCTAGGTGCCCTGGTCTCTTACCAATACTAACTCTTGTATTCTAGCATTAGCAGCCTACATAGCAATAGGGACTATACTGGTTTTCTGTACAATCATGAGCCAGGAGGACATATAGTGGGCACCCAATGAATGTTGGATGGCTGAATGAATGGATGGCTGGATGGCTGGATGGATGAATAAATGAATGTGAGAAGCAAAATAACATCTGAAAATATAAATTTATATTAGTTCTGTCATTTTTGTATGTGATAATGGAGTACAAATATTGTCAGGAATAGGAAGGCTATAGATTAACATGTAAACTCAGTTCTTACAAGAAGACTGCTATCATTAATAGATATACTTATGTTCAAAGATTAAAATATTGATTCAGATCAGCTATATGACTTCAAAAGTTAGTTGTGTAATTCATCTGTCAGTGACAAATCTAATAAATTAATAATATAACTTGAATACTAGAGATACAACTTAGAATTCCTCTGCATGTTTTATTTAAAATTTGATGCAGCATGCAAATAAATCTCTAAAATATACTCTTAAATCCAGTGCAAATAAAAGTATAACAAATGGCAGTCTGTAGGGCTGAGGAGGGAAGATGATTTAATCACCATAGATATTCAACTTGCCAGAAAGAGAGAGGAAGCTTGAAATGAGAAGGAGAGAAAAAGACTAACAAGACAGGAAGTAGAAAGGGAAGTTTATCATAGTCTCATGTCACACCATCAATTATTTATTGTGCTCCATCAGTCCGCACATTCTATCAACACTAGTGTTGCTGAATCATCTGGAACTGGAAGTTAGCCAAAGAGCAGAGAACCTGGTTGTCTATAACAACCAGGTTGTTTTAGATTTGACTTGGGGTGGTGATAATAAATAAATAAATGTGTACATACATAAATAAAATGTTGACTATTTATAATGAACTAAAAAAATGAAACACTTCCAGACTAGATGCTATTGCAAAGCAAATAGCTGATAGAAGCAATGAATCAGGCACTTCAGGTTCAAAAATAATTTAGCAAATATTGTTCCCCTGTATTTTATCCATGTCTATCTCCCTCCCATATTTCTTCTCCTTGGGATTTAGTTCTATCTTTAAAATTACCTCTTTTGGAGAATGAAATTTCAACATTACAAAATTAAGATCAATGCTTTCTCCACCAACATCTTCTTTGCTTATCCCCATCAATTGCAATTCCATTTTGTGTTGCAGGCCAACCTACATTCTACCATTCCTTAGATAACTTACATTCATCTGCAGAAAGGGAGAAAGAAGAACCCATGAAGTTATTCAATAGATCTTTATTCTTTTTTCAGGAACTCAGTATACATATTTCATTCTATTTTAAATTGCTTATAAATGCCACAAATTTGAGACAATAACCTTAGCAAAATATAACAGAGGATTTTTGTTGTTGTTGCTTTTCCTTCACTTTCTTTTTTCTTAGTTTTTTCCACTTGGCTTCCTTGATTAGCTCCAAGATTAAAGAAATATAAGTAGAATTTATCTTCATGAAAGCTGTTCCCACATTACTTTTTGGTAATTTAAACTAATTTGTTAATAAATAATCTTCTGAAAATACAGACTGAGACTTTAAAATCATTAAGAAGATTGGCTTCCAATTTAGAACTACATAATTTTGCTTAAAAATTATATATTACCACCTCCAAGCCTAGGCATATCTAGGTAAAATTGAAAAATCCAATTAACATTCTATTCCTAGCTTCCACCATGCTATTGTTCAAAGCCTTCCTTTGTATGCCTGCCTTCAGACCACAAACTTTTCACCCACTCAGCTCCACAAGGTCAAACAGATTCCACTCACCCCCAAGCCCATTTTTTCCTTCTACTACCTTTCACCATACTTACTGCTCATACCATCATTTGTTTACTGAACATTGATTACCAAAGGACTTCCTTTCTATTCTTAGATTATGCTTTTTTTCATATACTGTTCTCAGATGTGTATTATTTCTCTTTCTGTATCATAAGTATCGTTTCATTGAGCAGATCAAAAGTTACATTTCTTTGAGTACCTTACCTCCTATTTCTCATCTTCGATAACATAGCAAAGAGCTGTGAGCAGAAGTAGCAAATCGGAATTTAAAATTTTGATATTCATTTTACCAACAGATTTAGATATTTTATATTTTGAAAACTGACTTTACATGTTTATTTAGTCTGCATAACTACCCTTTAAATCATCAGTTACATACTGGAAATTATAAAAAATAATCCTAGAAAGGCACACTACACAAAAGGATAAGAAGCAAACCAAAGCCAATAGAGTCCAAGGGCAGTGACCCTTCAACTCTACTCTGGAAAACACAAGAACTACATAGTTCTAATTGGGGTTAAATGTGGAAGCAACAATACCACTATAATGAAGAGCATCCAGAAATGCACAGGTGTGCACCCCGTGAGCAGACGAAAATAGCATAGCCAGAGAAGGGCAGCAGCTGTGCCTCTATTATGCTTTCACTTTGCAAGTTACACCTACATCTGTGCTAACTTTAAGGTGGTTTTATTAACACATTTGGTGATACATACATAATGCATAAAATTTATAAAGTACAAAAAAACTAACAAGAGAAAAGTCACATCAGTGGAGGAAAATCAAATGGTGTCATCAAGGTACACGATATAGATACCCATACAAATGTTTATTTGTTATCTTGTGTGCATCTTTTCTAATAGCTCTGAGGATGGATGTACTTATAAAGAAGGCATCAAGGTACATTTGAAGATAGGAAAGTATAGCGGTCATTTAAAACCTACACAATGTATAAAATGGAAAACTAATCTTTTACTAATGTGTGTTTTGAGGATTGAATGGTCATCAGGGCTTTCATTCTGCATGGAAGAGGCTAGAGTCACTCTTGTCATTTAACAGAATAAAAGCGTTATGCCTCAAGTGATCAACAAAACAAATGGCACAAGTAGAAAGGCGTCTGGATAATTTAACTGTCAGTTGTTCATTTCTACTATAAACTAAAATTCCATTTTTAAGAGTAGCATCCTAACTCAAAGGTATCCAGATTCCATGTACATGTTAATGTCTTTTCTTTATGCAAAAGTGATTATAAAGTCAAGTCGATCAAATAAACACTAAAAACAATCTGTTGTTTCTTTTGGCTTGATTGATAAGCTATTTCTCTAAGGCTAAAGGTTTCTTATGTTTCCCTAATCCAACTTTGTATGTCTGAAAAAAAGAAATGCATTAATTTGATGGATATTAAAATAGTAAAGCTTTAATTCTCCCTTGAAAACAATTCCCACATAAATTCATAGAAAGTTCTCTTTAAAAATGACTTTGATTAACAATAATACGTAATGATAAATGGAGGCTAAGTTTTTGCTAAATGTTTCATTAACTTTATATTGTTATTAAGCTAATGTCAGCAATCATGTTTAAGTTCTGCCTGATTATCCATCAAAATGGTAAATACCACTTTTACACTGTTAAGTCTCCAGGATCATTCTTTATTAGGTTCATTCTCTATGCTATCATCCTCTCTTCCATGTTTAGCTTTTATTTGATAGGTAATTTCTCTAATTTCTAGACCTATTTATTGTATTTACCACCCAGTAAATTCATTTGCTTTCTTCATTCTGTAATTATCAGTCATCCAACTGACCTTAGCTTTACATCACTATATTCTACCTTTTTTCTCAGTATTACACTTTAGCTTTCCCTTTCTATTAAATGTATTGGGGTAACACTGGTTAACAAAATTACTCAGGCTTTAAGTACACAATTCCACAGCATATCACCTGTATATATACTGTATTGTATGCTCACCACCACAAATGAAGTCTCCATTCATCATCATTTATCTACCCTATCCCCTCCTCCACACCTCCACCCACTCTCCCCCCCTGAGAAACTACACACTATTGTCCATGTCCATAAGTTTATTTTCTTGTTTACTTAGTTCACTTCTTCCATCTCTCACCACCCAGTCCCCTCCCCTAAGAGCTATCTGCCTTCTCTATATTTATGAGTCTTTCTCTAGTTTGCTTATAAGCTCATTTTGTTCATTCAACTACACATATGAGTGAACTATAGTATTGTACTTGCCTTTCTCTGATTTGTTTATATCATTTAGCATAATGCACCCCAGGTCCATCTATTCTGTTGCAAAGGGTAAGAGTTTCATAATTTTTTTTTACACCTGAATAGCGTTCCTTTATGTAAGTTCACTATAGCTTTTTTTAATCTAGTTATTTATTGATGGGTCTTTGGTCTGCTTCCAAACCTTGGCTATTATAAACAACACTGCAATGAACATAAGGATATATAAACTCTTTCAAATTAGTCATTTCAATTTATTCATATAAATTATCAGAAGTAAAATCACTGGTATTAAGGCAGTTCCATTAAAAAAAAATTTTTTGTGAAACCTCCATACTGCTTTTCACAGTGGCTGCACCCATATGCATTCACACCAACAATGTGTGAGGGTTGCCTTTTCTCCATATCCTCACCAACACTTGTTTGTTGGATTATTGTTGATAGCCATTCTGACAGTTGTGAGATAATAGCTCATTGTAGTTTTAATTTGCATCTCTCTCATGATTAATGATGTCAAGTATCTATTCATATGACTGTTGGCCATCTGTACATCTTCTGAAGAGTCCATTAAAGTCTTTTGCCACTTTTAATTGGATTTTTTTTTTTGTGTTGAATTGTATAAGTTCTTGATAATTTTGGATATTAACCCATCATTAGATGTATCATCAGCAAATATGTTCTTCCATTCAGTGAGTTGTCTTTTCGTTTTGTTCATGGTTTCCTTTGCTGTATAAAAACTTCAGTTTGATGTAATCCATTTGTTTATTTTTTCTTTTGTTTCCCTGAACTGAGAAGATATATTTGAAAGAATATCACTAAGAAAAGTGTCCAGTATTTTACTGGCTATGTTTTCTGGTAGGATGTTTTATGATTTCAAGTCTTACATTTAAGTCTTTAATCCATTTTGAGTATATTCTTGTATATAGTATAAGAAGGTGGTCTGGTTTTATATTTTTACACATATTGTCCAATTTTCCCATCATCTTTTATTGAATAGACTATCTTTACATCATTGTATGCTTTTGCCTCCTTTGTCAAATATTGTCTATAAAGGCATGGCCTTATTTCTAGGCTCTTTGTTGTGTTTAATTGATCTACATGTCTTTTTATATTTTGATTACTGTGACCTTGTAGTATACTTTAGTATCAGGTAACGTAATTCTTCCAACTTTATTCTTTTTAAAGATTTCTGTAGCTATTTTCAGTCTTTGTGGTTCCATATAAATTTTTGGACTATTTGCTCGAGTTCTATAAAATATGTCATTGGTATCTTGACAGGAATTTCATTGAATGAATAGGTTGCTTTGGATATTATGGACCTTTTAGTGATGTTAATTCTTCATTTCCATGAACATGGTATATGTTTCCACTTATTTATATCTTAAATTTCTTTCTTCAGTGTTTTATACTTTTCTGAGTACAGGTATTTTACATCCTTGGTTAAATTTATTCCAAAGAATTTCATTCTTTCTGAAGCAATTGTGAATAGGATTGTGGTCTTAGTTTCCATTTCTCATAATTATTGATATATAAAATGCAACTATTTCTGGATGTTAATTTTGTATCTTGCTTCTTTGCTAAATTCATTTATCAATTCTAGTAATTTCTTGGTAGAATTTTGGGGGTTCTCTATGTACAGTGTCATGTCATCTGCAAATAAAGACTCTCAATTCTTTCTCTCCAATTTGGATGCCTTTTATTTCTTCTTCTTGTCTGATGGCTATGGCTAGGACTTCCAGTTCTATGTTGAAATATGTGAGGTGAAAGTGGATATCCTGTCTTGTTCTTAATCTGAAAAAAAAACTTGTAGTTTTTGATCATTGAGAATATTGTTGGCTGTGGGTTTGCCATATATGTTCTTGTATGTTCCCTCTATTTTCACTTTGCTAAGAGTGTTGAATTTTGTCAAAATTTTAAAATATTTTTATAGATATAATCAGGTAATGTTTATAAATCATTTTGTTTATGTGGTATATTATGTTTATTGATTTGTGGATATTTTAACAACATTGAATCCCCCAAATAAAGCTTACTTGATCATGGTGTATGATCTTTTTCATGTATTGTTGAATCTGGTTTGTTAATATTTTGTTGAGAATATTAACATCTATGTTCACCAGGGGTATTGGCCTATATTATTTTTTTCTCTTTGTAATGTCTTTATCTGGTTTTGGAATTAGGAAAATGCTTGCCTCATAAAATGAGCTTGGGGCACTCCTCTCCTCTTGAACTTTTTGGAATAATTTTAGAATGCTACATGTTAATTCCTTCTTGAATGCTTAGTAAATTCACCAGTGAAGCCATCCAGTCCAGAGCTTTTGTTTTTGAGAACTTTTTGATTACTGCTTTAATTTCACTAGTTGTAAACTGTCCAAATTCTCTGAGTTTTCTTGGTTCAGTTTTGGAAGATTGTATTTCTTCCAGTTGTCCAATTTGTTGGTATATAGTTGTTTGCAATATTTTCTTATAATCCTTTGTGTTTTTTTGGTATCAATTGTTACTTCTTCTCTTTCATGTCTGATTTTATTTATATGGGTTCTCTCTTTTTTTCTTGATGGTTTGTCAATCTTGTTTATCTTTTCAAAGAACCAGCTATTGGATTCATTGATCTTTTGGTTTTTTAAACTTTATTTCATTTATTTCTGCTCTGATCTTTACTATTTCCTTCTTTCTTCAAACTTTGGGCTTTGCATGTTGTTCTTTACCAGTTCCTTTAAGTGTAAGTTAGATTGTTTGTTTGAAATTTTTCTTATTTCCTGAGGTAGGCTTGTAATGCTATGAATTTCCCTCTCAGGGCTGCTTTCACTGTGTCCTACAGATTTTGGGTTGTTATGGTCTCATTTCCATTTGTTTCAAGGTATATTTTGAGTTTTTCCTTAATTTCATTCTTAATCCACTCATTGTTTAATAACATGTTATTTAGCCTACATGTCTTAGTGTGTTTTTCACTTTTTCTCTCATGATTGATTTCAAGTTTCATACCATTATGGTCAGAGTAGATGCTTGATATGATTTCAACCTTCTTAAAGTACTGAGACTTGTTTTGTGTCCTAACATATGATCTATTGTAAAATATGTTTCACATGCACTTGAAAATAATGTATATTCTGCTTTAGGGTGAAATGCTTTAAGACATCAATTCTATCTGATCTAGTGTATCATTTAAGGTTACCATTTCCTTGTTTATTTTCTGTCTCAAAGAACTACCCACTATTGACAGTGGGTAGTTCCCTACTATGACTCTATTATGGTTAATTTCGCCTTATATGTCCATCAAATTTTGCTTTACATATTTATGTGGTCCTATGTTGGGCATATAAATGTTTACTAGGGTTATATGCTATTGTTATTATTACCTTTTATCATTAAATAGTACCCTTCTTTGTCACTAAATATAGCCTTTGTTTTAAAGTGTATTGTATCAGATATTATTATTGCTACTCTAGCTTTTTAAATTTTCCATTTGCATGAAATATCTTTTTCATTCCTTTTCTTTTAGTTTGTGTGTATCTTTCATTCTAAGGTGGGTCTCTTGTAGACAGCATATATATATGGGTCTTGTTTTCTTATTCATTCAGCTAGCCTACATCTTTTGATTGTAGCAATTAAGCCATTTACATTTAAGGTGATTATTGGTAGGTAGATTTATTACCATTTTATTTGTTTTAACTATGCTCCACTGGTTTTTTCTTCTTCTTATATAAGCCCTATAATGTTTCTTGTAATACAAGATTGGTGGTAACAAACTCATTTAGCTTTTTCTTGTCTGAGAAGTTCTTTATTTCTCCTTCAATTTTAACTGATAGCCTTGCTGGGTAAGGTAGCCTGGGTAAAGTAATCCTTGCTTTTTATCACTTTGAATATTTCATTTCAATCCCTTCTGGTCTGAAATGTTTCTGTTGATAAATCAGATGAGAGTTTTATGGGAGCTCCCTGTTAGGTAACTGTCTTTTTCTTGCAGCTTTTAAGATTCTCTCTTGTCTTTAATTTTTGACATTTTAATTATGATATGTTTTGGCATGGACCTCTTTAGGCCCATCCTGTTTGGGACACCTTATACTTCCTAGACTTCTGTGTCTTTTTCATTCACAATTTAGGAAAGACTTCAGTCATTATTTCTTCAAACAAGTTCTTGGTCCCTTGATATCTCTCTTCTCCTACTGATACTTCCATAATGTAGATGTTATTACACTTCATATTGTATGAAAAGTCCCTTAAACTATCCCTTTTTTCAAATCTTTTTTCTCTTTGCTGCTCTGATTGGGTGTTGTTGTTGTTGTTGTTGTTTTGCCTACCTTATCTTACCAATTGCTGATTCAATCCTCTACTTTATCCAACCTGTGCAGTCATCATTTCCAATATTCTATTCTTCATTTCTGACTGATAACTTTTCATGGTTTCTATGTATTTTTCATGCTGTTGAACATCCTTATAACCATTATTTTGAACTCTATGACTGATTAATTGTTCACCTCCATTTCATTTAACTCTTTTTCTGGAGATTTTTCATGTTCTTTCATTTACACCCTGTTTACTTACCTCCCATTTTTGGCTGCCTCTTTTTCTATGTTGTTATGTATTAGGCAGATCAGCTATGATTCCCTATATTCATGAGGTGGACTTACATAGTAGGTATCTTGTGAGGCAAAATGGTGTAGTATTCTTGATAACCTAAAGTGGGTGCTCCAGGAATGCTGCTTTTGTGGGTTATGTGAGCCTTCACATTATAACCAATTTTAAAAAATTAATCTATTATTGTTGCATTACAGTTGTCCTATTTTCCTGCCATTGCTCTCCCCTGTGCACCTACCCCATTCCCTCTCTCACAGTCAATCCTCACATATTGTCCATGTCCATGTGTCATTTATACTCATTCCTTAACTAAACTCTTCCCTTTCTTTCCCTTCTATCACCTCTCTAGTTACTGTCTACTTGTTCCTTATTTCCATGTCTCTGGTTCTATTTTACTTGTGTGTTTGTTTTGCTCATTAGTTTTCTGTATTAGGTGAGACCATATGGCATTTATCTTTTTCAGCTTGGCTTATTTCATTTCACTTAGCATAATACTCTCTAATTCTAACTATGCTGTCATAAAAGGTAGGAGTTCCTTCTTTGTTTCTGCTGCATAGTATTCCACTGTGGAAATGTACCACAGTTTTGTGATCTATTCATCCACTAATGGGCACTTAGGCTGCTTCTAGCTCTTGGGTATATTATTAATAGTGCTGCTATGAACATAGGGGTACATAGGTTCTTCTGAATTGGTGCTTCAGGATTCTTCAAGTATATTCCTAGCAATCTGGTGCAATCACTGGATCAAAGGGCAGTTCCATTTTTAGTTTTTGGAGGAAATTCCATACTGTTTTCCATTGTGGCTATACCAGTCTGTATTCCCACCAACAATGCAGTAGGGTTCCCTTTTCTTCACATCCTCATCAGCGCTTGTTGTTTGTTGATTTGTTAATGATGGCCATTCTGACTGGTGTCAGGTGGTATCTCATTATGGTTTTAATTTGCATTTCTTTGATGTTGAGCATTCTTTCATATGCCTATGGACCCTTTGTATGTTCTCCTTAGAGAAATGTCTATTCAGGTCCTTTGCCAATTTTTAGATTGGGTTGTCTATTTTCCTGGTGTTGAGTCATATAAGTTCTTTATATATTTTGGAGATCAAACCCTTATCTGAGGTATCATTGGCAAATATGTTTTCCTACACAGATGTTTTCCTCTTCATTTTGCTGATGTTTTCTTTAGCTGAGCAGAAACTTTTTCATTTGATGTAGTACCCTTTGTTTGTTTGTTTCTTTATTTCCCTTTCTCTAGGAGAAATATCAATGAAAATGTTGCTGTAAGGGACTCTTTATTGCTATTGCCTGTTTGTAGGTATGAACAGACCTCAGGCTGGCTGACTGTAATGCTCAACTTCAACCACAGCATGCAAACTCTGTGGTGCAGGAGCTGACCACCCAGAGCAGAATTCACCTCAGCAGGATTTGGTGCCTGCTGAGATCTCCCTTTAGATATGCTCCTTATGAAGCTTATTGGATCCTGCTCTGATGATGTCTGAAGCTGGCCACTGGGTGTGTTGGTTCTGAGCTTCTAGGGAGGGACTCTGGTGCAGGCCAATGTAAGGTGTTGCCTAAAATTGGCCCTTGACAACTTATTTGGAGCAGTCTCAATGGGGCTTCTTTGACAAATCTTTGGTTATAAGACTTTTCTTTAGCTAGTCTTTGGTTGTTTTTTTCAGAATGATTGTTCTATAATTTAGTTGTATTCTAGTTTGGTCTTGGAAGAAGGTGCTTGTATCTTCCACCTAGTCTGCTACCAACTTGGATCTTCTATACTCTACTTCTTTCTCTGATATCTTATAAAGGTACTTGTAAAAATCAGAGATTAAGTGATTTAGTAGAACAAAGCTCTTAGGGTTCAAGTATGTTAACTAGATCAATTGTAAGTTAAGACTATTAAAGTAATGTATGCATAATACACAAAATTAATACAATACAGGAAAGCAAGAAGAGAAATGCCTGACAACACTTTTGCCAGAAATAACTGGTAACACTTTTGTAATATATAGTGTGTCTACTATATGAAGGGAAGACCTCCCCCAAAACAGAATTTATTTATAAAAATGTTTATTTATTCTTACATGTTTAAACCTCCATCACCTTCAAAATATTCTCTATTTGATGTAATACACCTATCAAGACATTTTTCCACTGCTCAAAACAGTTTTGAATGCATTGATTTTGATGCCTTTTTGTCCTTCTCCCAATTTTTGTTTGACTTTCTCCACATGGGCAAAATGTCTTTTTGAGTACTTTTTTTTTAATCTGGGGGAAAATGGCCACTTGGGACAAAATCCAGTGACTAGAGAGGGTGGATCATGCTATTTTTGGTCAAAAACTGCTGAACACTCAGTAAATGTGGGCAGGTGTGCTTGTAAATCTCTTATCATGAAATGGGCAGACATGTTGGAAGAATCTTTTAAAAAATACACTGAAGCCAAATGCAGCCTCTTACAACAATGCCAGCTGGTACACTGATACATGGGTTCCTCATGGGGGAAGCCTGAACTATAAGGGATCACCCTCCAGAAGATAATTTGATATTTTTGGTCTCCCTATACGTATTTAGAGTCTTTAATTTATACCTATATATCTTTATATCTATCTATAATACACTTTTGTTATAGTGTTTCCTTTCATACTTAGAAATTAATTTATATAACATTACACATGGTATGTTGCATTTTTGGTTTTTTACTTTGTTATTTATTTCCAACATTTCCTCATTTCAATAAGCATTCTTCTACAATATCATGTGTGTCATCATCTTTCTGGTCTGTTATTCCTCCAACATGTCAACTATACTCTAGTCTTAGACTTTTGAAATTGCCATTTCTTCAAGTTGGTGTACTATTTCCCACAAATATTATTTTCCCGTAGCTTTTCACCTCATTGAGGCTTCTCCTCAATACTATCCTTATAAAAAGCCTGCCTTGAGAGCCCCATCTAAATAGTAAATGCTACCCATTCTCACTGCATCTTTCACTACCTCAGACACCACCTGACAGCATATATTTTTTTATTATATCATGACATAATGTAGCTTCCTATCTTCCCAACCGGAACATAAGATACATGAAGGCATAAGCTATGTATATTTTCTTTACTACTCTTTTCACACAGCCACACACATATTCAAACATATTTATAACAAAATAGGAAGGAATACTTACAACAATTATAGCTCTTGTTTCTGTAACTAGTCATGTGGTTGTAGTTACTGTTTATTACTTTCTTCCACCATCTACTCTATGTACCCTTTGCTTCCTACATGCATCTCAGCAGGATGAAATTCTTTATTTGGTAGAATGACATTCCTGACAGAGTTGGCTTTTTAGCTTTCCTGCCTGAATTGAGTTGTTGCAGGACATAGTAATACTAAGAGATATCTTACTCTTGATAATTCACTTATATTCCAGACAAACTATTCCGTATGTAAAACATTTGTATTTGCCTCACTTAAATTCCCCCCTCTCTTCCCATGTTTTCTGCTGAAAAATAGATATGTCAATATGTAAGCCATACACCTGAATAATTCTGTCAATTCTCTCTATGCTGCTCTCATTTTTAATATGATTAAATATAGTAAACAATGAGTTAAAATTAAGAAACTGGTTTATTTTTTTCTATTCTTATGTCTCCATGATGTTAAATTCTCCATTCCTGTTTATTGGGCTGATCTTAGGAACCAAAAACAAGAACTAATGCTTATTTTTCACGGAGCCAAAGGCATCACTGTGACAAATCTCCATGAGTACCCCCTTGATTATTGTAGGAAATAGTCTCGTAAGACAACCAGTCAAGTGTTGTGAAAACAACAAGAATACACTTGAGCATCTTAATACTGTCAGTGTTATTTCTTTTTCAGCAAATGTGCTTGAAGATCACAATTCATCAAAGGAGATGGGAAATTGTGCTACAAACTTGACACCTCCCTTGGGAAATGAAAGCAGACTCAGCAATGAAGACAGAGAATTAATCCAGGGATACTGTCTATTAAACATGAGAACCTTCCTGCCCTGGCTGGTGGCACAGTAGATAAGGCACTGCTCTGTGAACCCAAAGGTCGCTGATTTGATTCCCAGCCAGGGTACATAACCAGGTTGCAAGCCAGGTCTCCAGCCAGGTCCATAGCTGGAGGCAGGTGAAAGGCAACCATACATTGATGTCTCTCTCCCTCTCTGCCTCTCTCCCTACCCCTCTCTGTAAAAATAATAAATGAAATATTTGAAAATAAATAAATAAAATAAACATGAGAACCTTCTTGAACAGAAATTTTCCAAACAAAGGAAATATGACTAATAAAAATTATGTAAAAAAGGTTTATTTTTACCTAAAACAACATTAAAAAATTTACTACAGGATAATGATTAAAAAATAATGATAAGGATATTGTTGATTAAGAACATTAAAGGCTCCTAAAAGAAAAAAAGGGAGCTTTAAATTTTTTTTGTAAAATATCCAATATTAAATGAATTTATATGTAAATACTAATTAATACACCTAAAAATGTGTGTGTGCGTATGGTAACCCCTAAGAACAGATTTTCTTGATTGGTTAATTTTAGACATGGAGTCGTTTTTTTTTTTTTTAAGATTTTATTTATTATTTTTTTTAGAGAGAGGGGCAGGGAGAGAGGCAGAGAGGGAAAGAAACGTCAATGTATGGTTGCCTTTCACCTGCCTCCAGCTACAGACCTGACTGGAGACCTGGCTTGCAACCTGGTTATGTGCCCTGGCTGGGAATCGAACCAGCGACCTTTGGGTTTGCAGGCCGATGCCTTATCCACTGTGCTACCAGCCAGGGCAGGCATGGAGTTTTTTAATCAAGCAGTTTTATTTCTTAATTTACTCTTTTTGTAGTTGGTTGTCTTAAAGAAGGATTTTAGTTCATTTTCAGCTTGGCAAATTAAGATTCATAAATATCTGAGTACTTTTGTTACATTGGTGGAACAGGTCCTCCAGAAGTCTATGTATGAGATTTTCAGAGTATCCTTAAAGAGAAACAAAAGTGAGACACAGCAAAAGCAATGCTGTAAAGAAAAAGGCAGGTTAGGGGAACAATTCTAAGTATAGCTTGGTCCTTATTAGTCATATTTATTTTCCAGCATAACCAACATTTGTCTCTTCTTTCAGTCCTACAAATCACAAGACCTACAAATCAAGCAAGCATGCAAATAAAAATAACTATGAAAGAACACCTAAAGCTATATAAAACAAATATTATTGCTTTGGAATATATCTAACAGATTATAACACTAAGGGAGAAATATGTCCTTTCCCACTTTACAACAGACCCCTAAAGCTTTCAGGCACTGAAGACTTCAGTGCAAAGGGTTGGTTACTAGATGAATGCCAATAGCCCTGGTGGAAAACAAACTGATTTCCAAAACATCAAATTATTGGTGAATGCATGTGGACTACATATTAGAGATCATATACATACACAGATATCTGTGCAAATAAAAATAACTGTGAAAGAACACCTAAAGCTATATAAAACAAATATTATTGCTTTGGAATACATTTAACAGATTATAACACTAAGTTATATATAACTTTATATATATATATACACACAAACAGACACCTATCAGAGTATTGGAGGCCAACTTGGCTAAATGTCAGCCTCTTAAAGTATATACAATATCTTCTCTATCCAGTAACTGTTTATATTTACTGGTATATATTAGAATTTTGTTTCCACATCACTTGGATTGTTAAGATATTTATTAGGCTCTGGGGTCCATAAAAAATAGGAAAGACTAGCACCAACAGACTGCATTTGAGCCCATTTTGTTTGAGAAGTGAGGACTAGAAATAAATAGAAGTATTTTTTGGAAATACAGTGGTACCTTGTTATTCTTTGTTAATTTGTTCTGGGACTCAAAACAAGTGCCGAAACTGACATGTCCAGTGCAAACAATAAGTGATGAAGCATTTTCTCTTATGGGGCAAGAGGTTGCAACTCATACAAGTTCTAGCAAGTACAAAGAGTCCTGAGCAAGTGCTGATTGCTGAAATATTATTTTCTTGTCAAAAATGTGACAAGTACAGGGTTTGACAAGTTCTAAAGTTGACGAGTACCAGGGTATGAATGTACTTCATGATGCTGCAGTTTCTGGCAGAGATCTTTAACAAATGTGAGAAAGCATGGCAGAGGACAGACCCTGGCAAGTCCCTGGTCGCCTAAGACATTAAGAACTCGCATCAGGGTCCCACCAACTCCCAGTTTCTAACTTCCAAAGCTGGCATGCCCATCATGAGGCTAAACAAGGGGTGAGCAGACTTTGTAAAAGGTCATGTAATGAGTACTTTAGGTTGTGTGGGCTACATGGTCTTTGTCATAATGTTTCTACAATTATAGAATAAAAGCAGCCATAGCCAATATGCTGCTCTGTTATGATAAAACTTTACATACAAAATTGGTCATACATAATTTGCTACCTCCTGAGCTAACCCTACATCTGGCACAGATCAGGAGAAGCTAAAGAAGGATCCAGCCAGTGCTGAGAACCCAACTGCTGTCCCTTGTCAAGCAGGTGGGACAGTAGAAGCAACCCCATGCATGGACTGCAGTAGCCCCTCATGCTGCAATCCCATCTGGGAGCTTAAGGAAAGTACAGTGGCTGGCGTTCCACTTTCATGAATAATGAAGAGTGGTGGAAAGGGTAAATATGTAGGTAAGATGAAACACAAGTTTTCCCTTTTCAAGGGAATCATCATTGAGATGATTCATGATTTGTTAATATAGCGAATAACATTACATTTTAAACATTTTTCCTCTATCCTTTTAAAGTGATAAACTACATTTATTGATACTCAAATTTTAAACCAACCTTGCCTTTCTGGTCCTTTATTGGTCACGCTGTATTAATATTGCTGTATTCAGTACTCTAATAGTTTGTGAAAAATTTTTGTATCTATTTTCATAGAGAATTTTAATCTGGAATTAGTTTTTCTTGTAATGTCTTTGTTAGGTTCTGGTATCAGAGTAATGGTGGTCTCAGAATAAATTTGGAAATTGTTCCTCTTTTTATACTTCTTTTTTTTCTCTTTTAAGATTTTATTCATTGTTTTCAGAGAGAAGGGCAGGGAGGAAGGAAGAAAAGGGAGTGCAGCATCAATGTATGGTTGCCTTTCACCTGCCTCCAGCTACCGACCTGGTTATGTGTCCTGACAGGAGAATAGAACCAGCACCCTTTGGGTCCCCAGGCCAGTGCCAATCCACTAAGCCACACCAGCGAAGGTTTTTTCTACTTCTTGAAAGTGTTTTTGTAAATATTTATTCCTTCAATGTTCAATAAATTCACCATTGAAGCCTTCTGGACATGGAATTTTCTCTGTAGGCATATTTTTATTACAAATTCAATTATCTTAATAGATAATTGACTTTGTAGGAAAATTAATTTTTAAATTCTTCTTAAGAAAGCCTTGGTAGTTTTTGTCATTCAAGAAATTGATCTATTTCAACTTAGTTGTCAAATTGATTTGTATAAAGATGTTCACAGCCTCACGTGTGTGTGTGTGTGTGTGTGTGAGAAAGTGTGGGAGAGAGAAGGAGAGAGAGGAATTGAGACAGATTGTGAAAAATATTGTGGTCAGCTTAGATACAAAACTAAATAAAAATTTTAAATCATAGTAGGTTTTGAGGCACTATTCAATAGTACTGCAAGCAAGGGGTCAGAACAAATACCTTTTTTCTTGACCCACCCGTCCTTTTCTATTAACCACCTAAGGGAAATATACACACCAAAGAGCAGATGGAAAAGAAGTTGCCATCTTATTTTTAGCTTAATGCTGGTAACTCCAACTGCAGAACCCCCTAGAAGCTGTGATTGATGTTTTAAGACTAAGTGGGTGTTTGTTTACTTTCTCCACAACCAAAATGTAATCTCACTGCAAGACAAGCGCTGAGTCCAAAGATATGACTTGAGCTGTGATGCATTCAACAAAAGTGAGAACTAACTGGCAGTGTTGCAAAGATTCAGTCAGTCCTTTGTTAATTTACCATGTTGAGGATAGAAAGTGAAACAGTAAACAAAAGAGCTCTGTGGGCTTGCTCAGAAAGAAGACCTGAGTTCTCAGAGACTCTTAGGCTGTGTTCAAGGATACAATTACATACCATTTTGAATCCCTTTTGCTCTACTTCTTGCTTGAGCCACTGCTGCAGGAACAGCTGCAATGTGTGGATCAATTTTGCAAAGGTGCACATTGTCAGTTCTTTTGCTTCAGCTCATGTTACACTTGCATCTTTTCCAGGGCTTGTTTCCTGGCACTGGCTTGGTAGACCACCTGCCTAAACTGCTCAGAGTTCCCATCAGAATGTGTGGAAGTCAATCCCCTGTGGAAGAGGGGAACCGTTGGATAATTACTTAACCCTTTCTTCCTCTAGGGAAACAGTTCTGAAGTAGATTTCCTAAGTTTTCTCCAAAAGTTACACTGGATCAAGGACTAGTCACGCATAGTGTTGGCCAACTTGATACTGTGTCTTTATATTGTTTTTCTTTTCCTTCCCTGTTCTGTTCTCCCTATACCTCACTACTATTTTCTGAAAACATGTTCTCACATAAAATATGTATATATTATTCTTTCTCTCTAGCTCTGCTTTGAAAACAATCTAGGCTAAGTAAACAAATGATAGAAACAGCACTGAAGATTACTCTTGAATTTCCTATCATATCACATGACTCAAATCATGTTGTGGAATATGACCCCATTAGATTAGCATTCCCTACCTCCACTTCCTCCACCAGCTATAGACATTTCACATTCTAGTCTCAAACACTGTTCCCAAATATCAAGTTCAACTCCTTCTTTCACAGAATGGCTCCCTAGGATTTAATAGACAAAAAAACCCAAAAAAGTTATTAAAGAGATGTTTGAGGTAGGAGTAGGACTAAAGGAATTCAAGACTTATTTCTGAGGGAAAAAAATAACAAATTAGTAAACAATTACAGGTGGGTGGTTAGGGAAACTGATTCCTAGGTTTTTAATGTGGGCAAATGTTTATCTTCTCAAAGGGAAAGTAGGAGGCTTAATCATTAAGCTCCACACTCAAACTTTTAGCACACAACTGCTTTGTAAAACCTTTTTCTTTTGCAGATCTTTGTCATTTGGGATTTTTGTGTCTACTGGCTCTGGACCCTGAGTGTTTTTGTAATTCTAGTGAATAAACGCACAGATTCTGGAGTCAGCCCTGGTGAAAATCCTGATTCAAACTCATTTATTATTGTTTGACCTTGACCGAGATGCTTAATTTCTTTGTTGCTTAATTTTCTTAACTATAGAGTAGTTACAATAATTATACCCAATCCTTAAATTTGTTGTGAGGAATAAAAATCTTGTCCTATAGAAAATACTTGAACTAGTGCCTGGACTACCATAAACAGTAAATATTAACTATTAGCACCTAGATATCAAAAAGCGAAAAAAAATTATTTCTTTGCCAGCCCCAATCCTACAAAGCTCAGCCTACTTAGGTTAGCCCCAGCCACCCTGTCAGTCTAGAGGATTAAAACATAAATTGAAAGAAACATAATTATTTATATTTCGATGATCTTGAATTTAGTTAACAATTTATAGCTAATATTAAAAAAAGTCTGTAGCTTTGGGATTTTAAAGGTCTCTTCCCAGCATTCATTTTTCATAAAAGAATGTACTGATTACCACCTTGGCAGTAAGAGGGCAGGAGGGCTGCCCCATGGCCACTGTGGGGAAATAGTGCTACAAAGGCCCACACACTGAGTCATGCTGTGCTTAGTCTGTGTGGCTAAACCAGGAGGCCTGGCAATGGGTTTTAAAAAAAAAGATGAGGGCACATCACCATCTTACTTACACATAGCACTTCCTGTCTAAACAAGCTCAGAATGGCCAGAATTCCTTCTTTCCCTTGCTTAGCATGATCTGTATGTATAAAAAAAAAATAAGTAGCTCCCATTTTCTTCAGAAAACCACCAGTTAATTGAAATTGGAACCATTGTTAGTTTAAGTTAAAAATATCAATGTGAACATATTTGTCCTATTTTGAAAGCCTGAATTATTCATTTTATGTTTGGATTCTTGAGAATTTTTTTCTTTAGTATAACTTTTAGAGTTTGAATTTATAAATGATATTGAGACATGAAACCATGAAATTGGAAATATTAACAAATTGGTGTAAACAAGAAGGGCACATTGACAATAATACAAGAAAGCTACAAAGAAATGCAAAGTTATTGTTGTTTTTCATTTTCTTTTAAAATTGCTTCATAAATAATATGTAAATGTGCAACAAATCCTTTAAACATGTTTTGTAGGGAGAAGATGGCCCAATGTGGAGAATATAGCCAGAATTTATCTCTTGACAGTATGAATTTCAAATAGCTCCGAGACCATCCTGTCACTGTTTGCACCAATTTTGTTCTCTCAGACAGTCTTATTTCTGTCTGAATGTGCTAGAAGGTATGTCAGCACAACAGAAAATAAATAAATAAAAATAAGAAGAAGAAGGGAGAAGATATTTATAATACACGTCGCTCTCTCAGGAGAATCTCCATTATTTCCTGAGAGTGCAGTGGGTGAAGTGAGGCAAGATTTAAGGAGCAGAGGTGAGGCAGTATATAGATAATTTATATACATTATAGGTTTACATAAAAAAGAAAGACATAGTCATATGAAACCAGACCTAATAAAATTTAGAGATGCAAGGCTTTGGGAAGAGCAGAAATGTCTATTGGGGATATTTTAAGGTACTTTGCTGTGTTATGTGAAATGTAAACTATCTTCTTCATCTCCCTCCCCAAACTGTGCAAAATATGAACTGATCACTTACGCTTTGTGGATTGGATCTGCAACAATGCACGTTGTTTTTTGAAGATCAACGTGAAAGAAAAAAAGTTGAAAAACAAAAACCAAGGCTGCCAGAAGAGCCTTCCACATAGAGGTTACAGAAACAAAAGACAGGCAAAGAGAATCTAAATTGGGGAGAAAGAGGGTATTAAACAGGCTCCTTCTAGCATTGCAAATCAGAAAACTCTAATGTTGTCTAAAAGGGGCTTTTCTTTCACAACGTGGGATTTCATTTTTAAAAACTGGATATTAGCCATTGCTTAAGCAGAGAACACAGTCTGCAAGAAACAGAATACTTAACACTGTAATTCAATAAATTGGAAATGCCACTGAACACATAGGAAACTGCAAGTGTTGTGGGAAGAGTGATGGGATACACAGCTGGTGTATTTGAAGGATTGGCTGCTTTCCTGTAATTGCTGTGGGCAGCTAAAGACAGGGCTAGGCAGGGACACCAGGAAAAGTGCTAAGACGGCAATTTTTCTTTTAGTCACAAACCAAAATAGTCTGTTGGGTTGTTTGGCCTAGTTTCACTGGGTACAAATAAAGGTCAACTTGTTAAAACAATCTATTCAGATGCTTAAAAGATGTTAAAGAGGCTGGCCACTGGGCTCAGCAGAGTCATTCTAATCGCTGCTTAAATACTATTTGGGAAGGTCAAAAGGAGAGCTTGCAGATGGACGTGCACTGGAGGGATAACCTCCGCCCGCTGGCTGCAGGCTACAGATCCCAGGACTGCAGCAGCGCCGGGCGGCTGCAATCTGCTGCCAGCCTGGTCCCGTGCAGCCCACTGGGGAACGCTCGGGGAGAAGGACGAGCAGAACAAGGCGGCGGTCCAGATGGCACTAAGCCTGCCTCCTCTGGTGAGAGCAAGATCGGCCAAAACCAGGTGTTTCACAGTTTGTTCTTTCTTTTCTTTTTTCTTTATAACTTTATTTTTAATTTTTATTACTGGCATTTCTTTGTACCGGTGCTTTGCAAAGGCTCTGACATGAAAACAGTTGTCTAGGAATTATCTAAGGAAATGAGATTTTTATTTTTTAAGGTGTAAGAGATTTTGGAAACAGCTTTTGGGGACCACCCTGAAATACCCTGCACACTCAGAGTCATTTTATCAGGTCACTTCCAAGCACCACGTGAGTCTGAGAGGAAGTTTCGACAATTCTCTTTACTGGTTCTAATAGAAAAAGAGGCTGAACCAGTTAGATTCTTTCACTGGTGAAATTTGTGTTAGCAGTCCGAAAATCATCAAATTAACAGCAGCGATAAGCTTGCTTATATGCTCGGCAATTTTTATTCTCTTAAAAACCAGGTTTGGGATGTCTTCTAATGGAAGGATAGGACCCAGATCTGCATCCTGCTCTTCCTGGTGTCCCAGTAAATGATGACAGGGAAACAAAAGAGGATTAATGAAGACCACTTCCTACAGTGACAGGTAGGAACAGAGGGTGATTCCACATCTATTTTAAAGCCTCTGAGCTTTGGCCCATGGGAAAAGAAAGTACAGATCTCATGATTCAAACCCAGGACACCTACGCGAGTCACATTTCATGGGGGACAGCAGGAGGAACGTTTTTCCAAATAGTTCATTCTCCTCAGAGAAGGCTAACCTTTCCATCTCCCCTCCATTCCATACTTCTGGGTGGGTGATATGATGCCCATTCATGTCTTCATAAGTAGACATAAGCGTGAAAATCCTAAAATACAGACCAGGAAGTAGATGTGGTAAATAGGGCAATCTTCTGGCAATTTAGAGTAGAGGGTCCTGCACTTACAGGGTTATGAGACATTGACAATATAATAAAAAATATTTCACTCACTAACTACTTTATTAAGTTCTAAATGCTGATCTAGTGTTTTAATGCCTTGTGGTCCAATAAACCTATGATTTCTCGGACATTCAGCTACTTCAGGAATGTTGCATAGAGACACAAGTGATGCCAGGGTCTCAACGTCACAGAAAATACGTTTTTATTGAGAAGTACATGGTTTAAATTATGCACAACATCTGGCAATTAATAGACATATGGTCATGGTTAGTTTCCATTCCCTTCACTTTGAGAGGCAGTCTGCTCTTGTGCAGTGAGTTTCAGCACATTCTGGGAAGACAGCAAGCTGGCTTCTATGGAGGTCCCTCACGCTGACACAGAGCGGGGCGAGGTGACAAGCAAGCAAAGCTCTGGCGGTTGCCTTCGAAGCAATCTTGAGCTATGATTTTTAACTGTTTTCTTTATTACCATTTAGTATGAGATTGTATTGGGGCAAAAATGTTGAAAGTAGAGAAAGGGAAGAGTATTTAAAGCTATTAGGAGGTCTGAAAAACACTGCCTTTAAATGAAGGGAAACCTAATTTTAGTCTTGATTTTGCTACTTTCTATTTTTGTGAAAGTAGTACATCATTTACCTTCTAGGGCATAATTATCCTCAAGACACTGAGGGTACACAAGTATATCACCACTATGATTCAAATTTCATTGCTGTAATGAATTAAATATTTAGGTATTTTATTTTTAATCATAATATGTGTGTTTGTATAATTAAGGCATTTTTGTTGCCATTTTGTATTTACGTTAAAACAACTCTAAACACATTTGAAAGAGGTAGATAGGAAGTACACTAACTATTAAAGTACATATAATCAGCATGCACTATTTTGTTACTACTTTATTTTCATATTCCAAAGACCCTAATATAACTTACCAGATTTATCATTACAAATGTGCTGTTGATATGGATATGAATCTCATAGTTTCTGTTCTTAATGATATTAATAATGGATGTCTTTTAAATTAAAATACATTGTTTTGTAAATGGTTGGTTTTAGGGAATGAGAAGCCATATGTCTACAATTGTTTCCGGCATACATTGTCACTATGGGATTGTTATTCTTGGGACATTGTTCAATGAAATTAAATCAAGATATTGAATCAAAATCTGATCACTGAAATATGCTATTAGATATTTCCTTAAAGTGTTATTACTCTTTGATACTGTAAATCCTCACACTTCTCCAGAGGCACTCAGATACCTCCACCTGCAGTCATTCCCTCACTTCCTCACGGCTCACACACGCTTCCAGCAGCCCATTCTCCCTTCTGGGGAACATTCATCACCCTTAGTTGGTTATAAAGCTGATAAGATACCTAAATCTCAAGATTCTAACTTGATCAATGGCATTTAATTGAGTATAGAGTAGTATTTCTTGTGTTCGTCTACTATAAAAGAGTGGCAAAAGTAGGTTAAAATAATAATAATACAATAATTGATAAATAAACATATAAGAATAAACTATTTTGAGTACTCATAATTGTAAACCTACTTTTGTCCACCCCTACACACAAAAACTGTACTTTTCATTTGTATTTTAAAGCTTATTTTTTCTGTCCTAAGTCAATAACAAGTTAAATAAGTCACAGAAGACAACAATAAATTTATTTAAAATCAAATAAAACAATGGTATTTATTTAAATTATCCTGTTATAATATCATCAATTCTCAGAACATCATGTAATATACGTAATATTGATATAGAATATTTATAACATCACCCTAGACTAATTTGTTCAACTACACACACACACACAGACCATATACTTTGAGTGGGACTTCAGGTATTTTTCAAAGAAACATGAAATTACATTTTAAATCACAGAGATCACAATTAGGAAAACATTGTTCTTTCTCAACCTGTTTAAAAACTGAATTGTTACAGTGAAAGCTAATTTCAGCTTTCATTTTCAGCCAGAAGGAAAACAACAGTAACTCCACTATAACCTTTCTTCTTACAAATCTGATCCCCCAAGGCAAGAAATGGGCTGATTTCACTATTCACAGCCTGTCAGTCATAATGTCCAAGGTGTTATTAGTCATCTGCACTCTAAAAATTATACAGTTTGAATGTTACAGCAGGGTGTGCATGCTTAGCCTTGACCTACATCCAAATTCTACAGAAAATAATGAGAAAACTATTTTACTGGCAGAAAAAAAGAAGAAAAATACAAACAAAAATCCAACAACAAAAATAGCTTTTATGTGCTACTAAGCTCTATAGAACTTTTGAAACGCAAATATGGCAATGAAACAGAAGGAAAAAAAGGAAAAAGGAATAAAAATGGTAAATAATCAAACTGGAAAGACTTTTTAAAAAGGATTAGAAAACAGTCTTTCAATGCAAAGGTCCTGCAAACCCTTAACCATACACTTTCTGCCAGGGTGAGATTTGCCATGTCACACCTGCACAGCTAGGACCTGTAGTGCTTGGTAAATAGCTTGTTGACATACTCCATAACGATTTTCTTAGCACTATTTTTAAATGCATGTTTCTTAACTTGGGAAGAAATCCTGAGTTGTTATGAAGCTGTTTTCCTCTTTCCTGGGCCAAGTGAGAAGTTTAGTGAAGGAGGGATATCCTTCCAAATGGAGTGAGAGTTCACCCACCTCTCTCCAGGGCAAATTAACCAGCATTTTTATACTCATCACTGTTGCATTAAAAAGGATCCAGGCACCTCGATTAATTTAATATATCATGATTTAAGTAATGTTTATTTTATAGGTGGGGGACCAAGAACTGAATATGGTTTCAGAAGAGGAGTATCATATGCATTTAAAACCATGTAATAAAAAAGAATCTACTTTGGTAGAAAAATATCTTTAAGTTATTTAGATTTTCCTCTTCATGAATTTTGATCACTGAAAGATTCAAGGCTCACTTATAATAATATACATTTTTTTTGGAGGTGGGGGGATAAAGAATATATGTTTTTTAAAAAATTCTGCTTCAAGTGATTAATTTTAATTTTATTTCTCCAGAATTTAAAATAACTATTTTTCATCTCCACTTATCTGATTTATATCCTGCTTCTCATGTTCATGAAGGCATTGGAAACTCTTCTAAAACCTGGACCCTTTCTTAAGGTAGCACACATGCTATACTTTCATTAAGTAATAACACCTGGGAAAATAAATCATGTTGCCATTGTCACTTCCCCAAGCACACGTTTTTCTCAACAATTATCTAAGCAATTTCAGGGTGAGCTATTATTCCCAAATATGGTCACTTCATCATTAGAGTTTATACTGATCTTAATCAAATAGACAACATGTAAATTATGCAAAATTCAGAATAATATTTTCCTGGTTCTTCTTGATAAGACTCAATTCCTGCTGTAATGGTTACATGAATAGTGAAAACCACCTAATTGGGCAGGCAATGTCAATTACTGTGACATATTTTTGATTTCATTCTAATAAATTTAAGTCATATAAACACCCAAGGAGATCATGTCTTCTTCCAAGAATTCAGTCTGGCTTATTATAACTTTGATAGTTTGTGTAAGGGTTCAAAAGTCCTGCATGTCCTCTGGGTGGTCACTTTTGAATTCTACATATTGAGTTGCAAATATCTCCCTGTTAGTATGTTATTTACAAGATGAATATTTTTAGTAGCTGATCCTTTTATTTCTGGATCATTTGGCTATGTTTTATTTTGTTTTATTTTTTGATGCATTTAAAATGCTGAAATTTACATAAAATTAATTTCACATATTCATAATACCATCTCAATCACTTTATTGTTTTAATAAGGTTTTACATTAGGAAAATAATGTTGCTTTAAAAAAATGCCCACTGGGCCCTGGCTGGTGGCACAGTGGATAAGGCGCCAGCCTGCAAACCCAAAGGTCGCTGGTTCAATTCCCAGCCAGGGCACATAACCAGATTGCAAGCCAGGTCTCCCGCCAGGTCTGTGGCTGGAGGCAAGTGAAAGGCAACCACGTATTGATGTCTCTCTCCCTCTCTGCCCCTCTCCTTTTCCCCTTTCTCTAAAAATAATAATAAAATCTTAAAATAAAAAAAGTAATAAAAAATAAAAAAAATTAAAATGCCCCCAAACCCCATAATTTAAAATTACAATAATTTTTCTTCTCATTTTCTGTGGGTTTTCTGGGCTGGGCTGCTAGCTATAAATTGGTTCCAGTACTGCTCCCTGTGTGTCTCTACTTCCTTGGAACAAAGAGATAGCTGGATCGTTTTCTTTTCATGCCAGTGTGACAGTGAAAAATTTTAACAGTGGGAAATTGTAACCCACCCCACCATTCTTTTGACATTGTTTCTGCAAGTGTTGACTCTGACTAATATGTAGCTTGTAAATAAACAGCATGTTTGTATAAGAATCCTAGGAACTAACTTCAGTAGACACAGACTCTGACCCTTAGGCATCCCAGTTTGGGGAGATTGGCTGACCTCTAACCATGGAGCCAGGATGACTGAACCAGAATGATACACACTGGACCATCACTTGCCTTATCAAAATGGACTGTGCTCATCTGTATGTAAAGAACTTTTCAACCCTTTCACTTGATCTATTTATTCCTTTTCCCTCTCCCTCCTTCTAGAAACCTCTGTCTCCACTGAGAGGTGGAGATGGGCTTTAAGATGTGAGTCCCCCATCTTCTAGGTGGCCAGCACCTGAATAAACCACTTTACTTTAATGTTGGCACCTGCCTCTCAAGTATTGGCTTTTGCAGAAGCAGGCAGCCAGACCTGCATTTGGTTGCACCAATTGTAGAAGTAAGTCCAAAATTAAAAAGGTGGAGAAATACTCGAACATCCCAATGCTAAAATCACATGGCAAAAAAAAAGGGCAAAGTATTTAAAATATATATATAGTCTCCTAGTCTTGATATACAGTAGTTTGTGTTCTCCCATGCTGCTTTGTGAGTAGCAAATTTGAGCTTTTGAAATCAATAAAAAAGCTTTATGAAATAGCAGACCGGAATATTATCTCCTTTATTTATTTGTAGGGCTGAAATCCTAAGGAATGAATGATTAAACTAGTCAAAAAGTATCTCTTTAATAATTTAAAAATATTGAGCAATGAATGGCACTTATGAGAACTTAACATAACATAAGTTAGGGGCCCAAATTTTAGCATAAACCACAGTTCGTTCCATGATGATTACAAGATAGAAGGAAAACAGCTTCCTATACAAATCTTCAGATTCAGAGTAGGTTCTCATTATTATTCCCCAGTTGCAGGGCTGACAGATGTTCAAACACTATGCACTAGTTATTAACATAATAAAATGCTTCTATAACAGTGATAAACACCCTGAGCCTCAGATACTGAGCACACACTGAAGGGAGGCCCCTCCTGGTCTCGTCCTTTCCCACCAGCCTCTGCACTGCCCAGCTCTGTGGGGCCCACAGGACCTTGTCTGGACCCTCACATTCCATCTGACCAGATAGATGGTGCCCATTTGTCAGCATCCATGCTATACTGGAAGTTGAATATTTTGAATATCACCTCCTCAGTTTGATAAAGAACAAGACATTTTAAGTTTATAATCTATTCTAAAAGGAGTATAAAAGCAAAACTGTAAAATTAAACTTAATGAAAGATAGATTAAATTCTTATAAGATATAATTACTAAACTCCTGTATAATTATATATAAATTACATTTTATGTGGCATAAGGGTACATTTTAGTGTGTTTAATATGATGTGGGATGAATGGCTCTGTTAATAAAAATCACTCAGAACTAGAAAGACTAGATTGTTTTTGAGGATAAAAAGACTAGAACAAAATAAGAGAAGAAAGGACCCAGCAAAACATAAAATGCATCAATGCTGACAAATTGTGTTCTGGAGGCCTAAGGAAAGGTCACCGTACTTGCTGCAGAGTGTCTGGTTATCTCTAAAAGTAATCATTAAGAAAAAGAAAAAATTCATTCCCTTTTATCTAATGAACTCAGGTTAGAAAATTGTGAGATTCACATATTGAGTCACTGTTTTGTTATATGTAACATATATTCAAGTCTTCCATACAACAGCCTATTTAAAGAAAAGAAAACTAAACTAAACTAATATAACTGCATAATGGCATAGGGCTATTAATCTAGCTCCTTTCAAACCAATTCAACTGAGAGCAAACAAATAGAAAATGAACAGTGCCAGAATGAACACCAGACTGAAACCCTCAGCTTCTTTAACTAATATAACTCAAAAGGGATAAAACCTACGCAATTTTTGTGCAGGGAGAAATGTTTTCTCAGCACTAGGTACCAGAGCAAATGTATATAATATGACATGATAGGTTTGTTATAAATTTATTTTCACTTTCTTATCTTTGGAAACTAATCTTCATCACTGTTATTTTTCATTTTGTTTCTTTTATTTCCTCTACCTGTTACTGTTTTTTCTTTCTTGTAATAAATGCTTGTGATTATAATTTCCTCAAACTGAACAAAAGTATTATGGTCTATACAAAATATCAATTTATTACATAAATTGTCTAACTATTTAATAAGCCATAAAACTGTAACTGGAATATAATACAAAGCAACTAACTTTAGTATTATTTTTTATTCACAAAAATGTTTACTTTTTGTGGTAGCCATAATATTTCTCTTCAATCTTTAGTTTTGAGAGGATTTTCATCATTTATTTAAATAGTATGATTATTTTAAACACCAAAAAAATAATAAAATAAATAGCTCTAATAAGTAATTTCCTGATTTAAATAGGGTAGTTATTAGAGGAAGAATGTGTTGGCTATTATACAAAGGTGTGTTTTTTGTTTATTGAGTTTTTTTGTTTTGTTTTTGTTTTAAATTTCCAGTGAACTTTTTTCCTATGTATTTAACAGGGCTTTCCTTTTTCCTTTTGGTGTCACATACAATGTTAGGGAAAATAAGTGCCTTTTTATTTTTAAGTTAGAGCAATAAATAATTTAATTCACCAAATTGCTAGCTGCTAACTTTAATTTAGTCCCACTTATTTAAATTGTTGAATTACAGTTGACAACATTTTTGACATATACTAAGCATAATGACTCACTTATTTTTATGCTCTAGTAACATCATAAATTATTATTAAAATTCATCTAAAATAAGTAACACATAATTCTTGGCATATTAATATATGTTCTAATAATAGACAAATTTCATTATCTAGTAGAAATGTTCTGCGTTCATTTTCATAATGCCTATGCAGGCTTAGAACATACAGGAGCTTCTAGTACCCTTAATAATACACAAAATATTTAACAGTTTAACTGTCTGAAAATACAAAAGATCTTTAGGTTCATTTTCTTATTTGTCTATAAACAAAGTTTTCAAATTCCAGTTATGTGACAATTCAAATTTATCTAAATTTTGACCTTTGTATTCTTGGTCTTGACTTATAATTTTAAAATTATACATTATATAAATGAGTGTGAATAGAAAATATAATAAAATAATAATGTATAATTAACTCTAAAATCATTAAAACATATTGTAAAGACATTTTACTTTAAATATTGTGGCTAAAGTACAGGCAAAGACAGGCAGATAAACCAAAAGGAGAGAAAGTGAGAGTAGGAGAGCCTGAAAGCTTGTGCTGGTAATGCAATAATTAAAAATCCGAGAAAGTTAACACTTCAAATCAATGGGGCCAATAGAGACAAATGAAAGTAATACAAACAAAAACTATTGTAAGGGAATACAGAGGAATGCCTTCAAAAAATCTTTTAATGGGTGAATAGATGTTAATAAATTTAAAGCTATTTTAAATGACTAAACATTTTAAATTCTTGTCAGAAAAATGTTTACGATCTTTAATTTTAAAGATATTCACAAAAACAAATGTATCAGTCATTGATCAAACAGTTCACAAAAGAAAAATGTAAATAATAATTGTGAATTTAAGTAATGTAAGTTGAAAGTGAAAACAGTAATGCGATATTTTATTCATTATAGAATTAAAAATAACATGGAAAAAATAAAGGAGAGGAGGGAAGATGGCGACAGAGTAGAGAGCAGTGCTGATGGTGTTCTCGAGTACCAAAGCAGCTAGAGGACAGGATAAGGAGCGTGAGACGTCTTCAGGACCCTAGGGATTGGAACAGACAGCATCTGGACACAGGGGAGCGGAGCCCAGAGGCAGAGGAGGCCAGCAGGACAGTAGGTGAGGCGTTCCCGACCGACCGGCCGGCGGGCCGAGGTCGGCTCTGGGCAGGGGCGGCTCTGCCCAGAGGGGCGCGTTTGACTGGGGCCAGTTTCGGGCTCCCTGGCGACTGGAAGTCTCAGCAGTGAAGTGCGGGCGG